>JAUBOD010000658.1:1416038-1443267 GCA_032353885.1 Nothura maculosa | reverse complement strand
CGTTTTTGTTCAATAGTAAGTGAAGTACCAGACTTAAATATTAACCTCTGCAAGAAGCACTCCCAGAAACAAAACTTTTGTGGTGCGTTGCTTTTTCCCTTGGATTTACAACCTCCTTGTCCCTTTCTGTGAGGTGACTGATACCTTCGTCACGGGAAATCCCAAGGAACCGTTGTGCAAAAATGCTCTTTTAGAGTGAAGTTTGCCTTTTGGGGAATGGGGCAGTCATGTACCTCATTATAGTTTTAACGTACCTTTCCCCATCAATTTGAGGTTGATTACTTTTATGCCACTCCCATATTAATAACAGCATTAAGATAAGAGTAAGCTCTACAAATACCATATCAAAGTCTCTACCATTAAACAGTCCTGCTTCACAGTGCTGTTGAACTATGCCTGTTGACAGCTCTAAACATATTTCAGTCTAGAAAATGAATGTATCCCATGCTGCTCTCCTACACCTGTTCTACTTCTGTTTCTTTTACTTATGGCATCCAGTAGTTCCTAACAGCTAAGTTTCTCATTGTATAATTACTGTCGGCTTTAATAATTAGAAGGGCAGTATTACACTCTTCAGTATTTGTACTTTCTTAAATACTGTGAATATCTTGTTTCCTTTACTGAGAGCAACAAAGAGAGGAAAATAGAAGCTGGAAATATGTGCAGCTGGGGGCAGTGGGGGGCTTGCTGCACAGCTGATTGACCTCAGGAGTAACTAGCTGGCACTGAAATTATTTCTCTCCTTTTACAGCAGCTAAGAGTTTGCTGAAAAAGCCGGATGGAGTCAAGGTAGGTTAAATATATGCTTTAAAAGCATTTTCTTATTCACTATCTGTAACTTCTGCTGATATTTTTAGAACTGAACGTATTTCTTTTCTTTAGAGAATTTAAGTGCTGCTTAGTGAGTATTGGAAGTCTTAGGTAAAAAATAAGAGAAATAATTGAAAAACAAGTATTTTAATAAGTGAAAAATAGAAAAGTCCTGGAGAAGGAATGCTTTACTGCTATTTCAGTGGAAGGTGATCGTATAATTAATGAGCCAATGTTATTAATGTTGGTGGTGGGCATATTGGGTTTTGAGATTACCAGTGTTTATCTGGAACTTTTTTTGCCTGGATGTTTACCCTTAATTTTTCATTAGATTCCATGGAAGATGAAAAGTTTTATTGGTAGGTTTGGCTCCACAGGAAGTGTATTCTGCCAAATGTCCTTGGTACGTTTGGCAGAACTCGAGGAATTTAGTATGTCAACAAATAAGTTTGTCCTGGCTAATAAACCATACTAAGATGGGAACATTTTGGCAGCTTTCGTACATAATTTTGAGTTCCTGTTCTCATGTCACCAGTTCCTGCAGGAGGAGAGATGCTTCACAAATGACCATTCTGGATAAATACTTTGAAAAACAGCTAGAAAAAAAAATCACTCAGCAGTGAAAAATGTTTTATTTCTTTTCTTGGAGGACTCCTGAAGACTAAAAACAAATGCCTCAAGCTTTCATCATATAATTTGAAAGAATTTCTTCTGTGCCCTGTGTCTTTTCTCAGGAGTGTGTCTTTGACTCCAATTTTAATTTGATCTAAATATTTTTACTCCTAACTAAACAATATGTACTTAAATACTAGGCTCATAGTATATTGTCCCTCTCCCAAATATGCTCACTTTCGCTATCAAAATACTCTTGAAAGTGATTGAACAAAAGGTGAGCACTCTATGACTCAAGTGCTCTCACTGAAAAGTAATAGATATCTAATATGTATGGAGAAGCTGTTACAGATCTGTATCTTATTTTTATGGAAAATCCTTAGCACCCTTCATTGTGGAGTACTTAAATTGTATATACTCCAACTGAATAGCTTTTCCTTTATGAATATCATACCTCCTACAGGTCTACAGTATTATTTGTTATACCTTAATTTTGATTATGATATTGCAAATAATTGTTGCCAAAATTTTGCCTAAATTACACTTGTTGAGCTTTGATACTTTAGTTTACACACATTTTATATATCTGATGTTTTCCTATGTAGTTATGTGGAGCAAAGAGAATATACATCTGGGGAGGTCTATTTTCCTCTTTTATTGAAAAAATATATTCTCCATATGGTGTTTTTTACCACTTTCTATAGCTTAGGTGGTCTTAAAAAATACAACAAAAAACAGAAATATGCTGTTCTCCATGCATTACTACTTTAAATCCAACCAGTCACATTTTCTTCTTTTCCTTTCTCTCTGACTGGTCAATTCAGAAAAGGAAGTCCAGTTCGAGTGTTCAGATGATGGTGAGGATCTTTATCTGACAGATTTTTCCTCCTGCGAAACGTTCACACGTAGAAATCAAACAGTTGCATTTAGTTTTGTTAACATACTGTTAGAAGCTGCGAAATTTTAAAGTACGACTGTGTGAATTTAAGCCTGCAGTTGCTGTATGCCATCCACAATGAATTGTTCTGCAGTTCTTTCGAGCAAGTTTTTCTGTTTCTTTAAACTGGGGACATGTAAATACAAAAAAAAAAAAAAAAAAAAAAACCCAAACAAAAGTAGATGTAACATTGTCCAATGCAGCTGTTCTTATTGGATAAAAATAGTAACAATACAGTGATCATATAACAATGGTCCTTTAGTTTATAAAACTCTTTGTATAATAAAAGCTAATAATATTAATATAATAAAGTGTAATCCAAACTATGTTGCTTTGCACAATGAAGTCACATAATTTTAATCGAGCAATTACAGGTCAGGATGCAATGCCAAAAATGCTCAGGAACCAGCCAAACAACTACCCAGCCTTTCCGAACTCTGCTTTCCTAGCTACCGTCCATCGCAGCACAGGGGTTGGCACCAGGCGTCCCAACTGGCTGTCAGTCTGTCTAACTTCTCTTCCTCCTCGACCGACTCCGTAGTTATGCATTCAGTTGGCTTTGGTGCACCTTGGTATCTTGCTGTTTGTTATGCCTTTGAACTGGAATCTGGAAGAGTTCATGAGGACCTGCCATGATGTCCCAGCCAGCTTCTGTTGCTGCTGAAGGTAGAGGGAAGGCAGGTGTCTCACCTTCCCCTGGAAAGCACAATTCCCCTTGGAAAGTGACCGGCGCTAGCCAGGTGGGAATTGGCTTGTCATTACCTAGGGAAACACTCTATTCTCCTCTGGGTATCAGAATTTCAGCATTAATAGTGTCCAAAGGAAGGACAGGGGACAGGTACAGTGGGGATGTTTGTAGTATCCCAAACATGAAGTATGCTTTAGTTCTTTGCTTACAAAGGCATTTTGTGGAAGGCTAAGTCCTGAGGAACAGGTTTTCTTTCTTAAAATACTTTATAAGATACTGAAAAACATGACCATAAATGACTCTACAGCCATGCCCAGCTGCTTGGTGTGCTTGTGTGTGTCTGTCCTGTACTACTATCAAACCGAAAAGGGGCTCTGGACAAGCAATGCTAAAGTACAAAAGGTTTTCTCCTTTACAACAAACAGATCACCACTTTAGTGTAATTTAAATCTAGATCAGTTGTTTGATATGAAAACATTCCTTTTAAAATAGTTTCCCGTTTCTGTTAAAATACATGTAAAATGGATAAGTGTGTGTTCATATAGCTCAACAAAAAATCTCATGTATGTGATGTAGGAGGAAGAGAGAAAATGTACAGGCTTATTGCTCTTTTTCCTTTAAGCCTCAAAGGGTTTTGCCAAGTTCTGCTCATATAGAAGAAATAACTTTGTTTTGATTTACATTATCTCTTTCTCTTTTAGTAATGAATGCTGAATTCTTGATATGTTACTAATAAGTACTAATAATTTTTGAATGTATTTCGTGCAGTTTTCAGCAGTAGCTGTAATGGATATTGTTTATTTTTATAGGACTTTCACCAAGGGAGTATGGACCCAAGCCTGCTCTCCTTACTCAGGCAAAATTGGAGTTAAAATTTGATTAATCGGTTTTCATTATGTATTCAGCAACAAGCATTTTTTTGGCATATCACTTTACTTTTGGTATTAAGCTACTACTGAATGGGACTGTATGAAATCTGGTGAAATCTTCATTTACTTCCTCATGTTTTTGCTTTCTGTCCATTTGTGTCTCCTTATTAGTTACTTTTTGTTCATAATGTTTTGATGACTAAGCTGTCACTAAAATATGAGCTTTAAATGACCTAAGTCGGTACATGATTTTTCTCTTGTGTTTGAAGATACATTATGCCATCAAGCAGTGTTGTATGTGTGCTTCTTATGCCATAATTCTCCTATAGTATTTCCATTTATTGCAGCAATAGTTTTTTGGTTGTTTTTTTTTAAGGTTTTTCCTGAGTAAGGACTTCAGACTTTAGTAAGTCCCATAAGCCTCTAAGCAAGTTAGTTTTTATATAAATACTTGCTAATACTTCTGTCTGACAGAGCTCCCTTTGAATGCCAGTATGCACTAAGGAATTCGTTTTCCTCCTCAGTTGAGAGCAGAGAGCCCTGCAACTTATGACTGAAGTTGCACTCGGTGTACATGGTTGTAAATAGATAAATTAAAATTATTTGGCAATAACAAGTCTAAGCTAGAGCATAAAATACGTACTTGGAATGCAGTAATCACTTATACTTTCCCTCAGTGACAAATTCTGTAGAAAAACAGTATTAGAAACACACAATATTATAAAAAAAAATTCTCCTGCTATAAATACAGCACTGTTAACCTTTGATTCTAAATCAGAAAAAAAGATATTTTTATCCTATTTGAGAAAATGGGTCCTATGATCAATATTGCTAAATAAGATTTAGTATGGAAATAATATACTTCTTCCATTAACTAATTTGTCTAGAATACATTCCTGAAAGACGAGCTAGCTCATTAAGATAAGGGTTTTTTCACTCTGAGATTAATTAATGCAAACCCTATCTGTGTTCCCACAATCTAGGCATGTCCTAAGTAAGACTATAATTTAGCTGCATGCTTCATTCCTGCTACCATGGGGTCAGCTCCCATACCTGTACCCAAGTAAAATAATATTGAAAAATTGCTGGGGATATTAAGTTCAGTGAACTTCCCCAGTGGTGTGAACTTCTGAATGTTCAAGTTTAGTAAAGTCTTTGCACTAACAAAACCTAAATGTTACCCTGCATCTCTGAGAAGCTGAATATTGTTCTGAGATTATGGAATCATTATAGAACCTGCCCCTAAGCTTGGGGTAGAAGTCAGATGTTTCTTAAACAGAAAAGCTCAGTTTGATCCACTCTTCTAAGGCTTTCCCTCTCTTTATGTCTTTTCATAGGTATTACTGAGGACATCATAATTTTCTAATTGGTTTTAGAAAGGCCTTTCTTTAGGAACTAAAAATAACTCACAAGCTGGCTCAGAGGATTGTTGGAATTTCTTTAAATGACATAGTGAATTTCTTACAAAAAATTAATTAATGAAGAATTACATATTTTTGTTCTTTTGCCTTGCACATTACTGTTAAGTATTGGTAATAGAAGGTTCAATATCTTTTTTAATCTTTTTTTTTTTTCCAAACTATATATCTGTATACCTCTTTGTATGCTGTTTTGGACCATTCCTGTTAAAATCAAACATGACCGAAATGTTTGTGAAAAATAATTCTTATTTTCTATTTTTTTTAACTTTTCTAATAATTCTTAAAGACTAAAATGACATTTTAAACTATTTTTTGCCTATGCTTATTGTTGCTTCCTACTGTCTGTAAAAGTAGCTTGCTAAGGTACTTCTACCATGGTATTTATGAAATTTTAAAAGTTAATTTAAAGTATCAGATACATTTAAACTTATTGTTTAAATTTCTTTGAGATAAATGCTCATATAAATAAAAAGCCAGGCTTGTGAAGATATAGTACTGTGCTAAGCTTAGGAACGCTCATGCCCATCCACGTGTTAAGCTAAGCAGATATGCAGTGCTTTGTGAGTTAAGACTGCAGAAACTGCAGTGCGGAACATGATACTTTCATGGTATGGTACCAAAATTGAAAGGCTGATACACAGTTATGGCAACATACTTGAGATTGGAAAAATCACAGCTGGCGGTTATTTTTGTCCAAAGTTACACCAAAAAGCTAAAGGGACAGCAATCTCTTTCCAACATCCGTCATATTTATGGACTTACATTCCAAGAAGTCAGTAGAACTATAGATCTCTAAAGAGCTGTGATGAATCAAATGCTATTGATGTTAGTCATTGGTAATTAGCAAACAAAAAGTGTAACTGAGTGCAGCTATTCAAAACTGATTAGAAATCACAGTGGCAACTTAGGTCTCTGTTTAAACACATGTTAATTTTAAGTTCTTCTCATATATATTTATATAGACACAACATATAAGCTGTTTTCTAAAGGCTTTCCACTCTTTTAAGTGTCACAGCTGAGGTCATCTATCTCTTATGTAGGACTTCCTAGGCTGCATTTGAAAGCCTGTAGCTAGCATGTTTGGAGAAGTTACAGCTAGCTGTCAAAACTACTGTTAGTGTTCCTTTCAAGTTCATAAGTTCATCTTTCTGTGATTCTTTATTTCCATATCTATATCTATATATAGATATCTATATCTGTATATAGATGTTCTATACAGAGAGATATAGATACGGTGCCTACTGCGAGTTCTAAGGCTTGTCTGTTTCTATTTTCTGCATACCTACAGATAAACAACAAAACCAACGTGGTAACCAGCCCCAAGGAAAATATTCCTACCCCGGCGCTGGTATACCTAGAATCTTCCTTCTCATGCTATCTTGAAGTTCTTGACTGTTTTCTGTTTGTTCTTTCTCCTTTTTTCTTTTTTTCTTTTTCATGTGTTTACTTGGTTTGCTTTCTAAAAACAGGTTTGGGGAAAACATATTTGGTTTGAATTATGCTTTTCTTATTTTGGAGGAAGTCCATTGTTAAGCAGTGTGTTTATTAATAGAAAATGTTACATGGACTCTGGATGCAGTAGAATCATAGTAGTTGTATCTGTAGTTGATTTTTTTGCATGCTCTTCAAGAAAGCGAGTAGAATGTGCTTTATGTTGCTCTTAGCTGTTTGCGTGGTGTTTGAATCTTTTTAATGCTAACTTTTTTAGGGGGTGGAAAAAAAAGCTAACAGGATTTTTGCCAGACAACAGTAAAACAGACCTTATTCAGATTTTCATTCAATTCTTTATAAAACACAGCAGGACTTTGCAAGTCTTCACGTACTGGGATCAAGAGGCATCTAATCATAAAGTGTTTTGGTGGTTTCCCTTCTACTTAGATCTATAGGAGACATTACCCTGCATTAAGAACCTGCAAGAAACATATTACTAATCAGAGGAGTTTTCATTAATATTTGTATCACAATCTTGCTTCTGCTAGAAACTCAAATTTGTTAGTCACACATGAGTTACAGAGGTTAAAAAACATAAATGTTAGCACAGGAACATCTGATTTCATGAAGTTTCCCATATGACAGACACTTTGAAAACATGTATAGAAGCGTGCCTGAGGAGAGATTCTTTGTTCTTTATGAGCAACTCCCAATGAGGAATACGTTCCTGAGTAATTTCAAAAGACTAGTTGAGAGGAGTTTTGTTTGTTTGTTTTTTCTCTCTTTTAAGGAAAATAGATTTGGAGAAACAGAATTATAAAATGACACAAAGACCTCCCACTTATTCTGGGCTGCCCTTCTAGGGCAGAAATTGGTAATACTGTACATATTTCTTCTAGAGTCCTTATTAATCCATCTGTCTTTTTATTTGTTCACTTTAATCTTAATGTTAATGCTAAAAACCATGATTAAAGGGAAAAGGTGGTTGATCATCAACTTAGTAGCTCAGAGAGGAAAATGAACAAAGCATTTAGCACGAGACCTCACAAAATACTAGAGCCTCTTCAGGTCTCCAGAGCTTCAAAGCCCTGTCTGTGTTGATCATGAATAAGGTCTTTGCATGCTGCTGATTTGAGAGAGGTGATCTTTTTTTTGCTGGCTTGCCGGTTGAGGAAATCTTTTATCAGAAACACCCAGTTTCATCTGCTGGCAACAGTTGACATTTGTTTTAGCATTTGTGAGCTGCCTCTGCTTGCACGCCCTCACGGTAACAAAGTGCATTTACCAATGAGAATTATTTTTCTATTTTGTTCTCGCTCAGGAGCCCCAAACTACCGTAATCCACAACCCTGATGGAAATAAGGTATTCAGAAAGAATTGATTCCATCCTGCTTTTACAAACCATACATTTCATCCCCTGTTGTAGAGCAGAGCAGGAGCTGGTCAAGGGAAACCTCATGCCTGTGCTGGTCCCCGCTGGTGTCACCTGAGCCCGTGTCCCCTGCGCTGCGTTGCTGCTGCGCACTCGGTGCTCATGCAGCTCCGGGAGCCCTGGTGGGATCGGTAGCGATTGGCGCTGTGCGGTGCCCTGCGCAGCCACGCACGGCGTGGGGGCTCTCGCTGGGCTCAGACGCACACACCTGCAGTTTAGCTAATGCAGAGGAATGCTCTTCGCAGAGCACAGGGAGGTTCTGTGCAAGGCTTTTGTGTGGAGTTGTCACCTCAGATGAAGACATACTTTCAGCTCATCCCATCTGCTGTGTCTCAGCATGCCCGTACACCATGCTGTTACCTGGCCTTGGCACGAGACTTGTGTTTTCTTGTGTAACATCATTGAGCAGTTTCAAAAAAACAAAAGAAAAAAACCATTTCAAGTGATAAGGAACTCTCCTGTTTTTTTTATACATTTTTCATATATTTTAATTTTTTTATTTCCTGTGTATTGTGGTGCTTGTGTTTGGCAGCTGATTCCTAAAACGTGTTTGTTTTATTTTTTTCATGCATGGACTTGAAAAGGGCCAGGAAATACCATCATTTCCATTATAACACATGTTCCTAGGTTTCCTGCAAAGAATTTCTCTTCTGAAAAAACATTCACTGTTTGCAGTATTGACTTTGAGGAAGTTGCTGTTTCATTTAGCTAGTCTAATTCCCTATGTTTGTTGTATAGGTAAAAGATTGAATCTGAGTGGGAAAAAAACATGCATGCAGACATTTCCCGAGCATGGAAGAAGTGACCGTGTGTTCCTTGCTTGCACGTGCCCTTTGTGAATGTATCTCACACTTGTAGAACACCACGTGTGTTTTCATCTTGCTACTTTTTCAACTCCCAAAGTCTTTATGCACAGCCAACATTGTGTGTTTAAATTCTAGTCTAATCTCAGTCACTAAAGCTACTAAAGACCCCTCTCAAAACCGCAAATAAAATATTGGCATGACTACATCTACTTGACTTTATTATATAATCATAAGCAATTCAGATATTTAATGTCCCAAAAGGTCATAGTAGATAAGTAAGCTACTCAGTGTGGAGAGTTGCTCCTAAATTTCTTGTTTTAAAAATGAGTGTTAAACTATGGCAACTGGAGTGGATGCTTCAGTATTACAGGCAACATCTGCTGTGAGAGCTCGTGCATGGTGTTCACCGCTCGTATGCGTGTGGAGTTTCCATTGGCTTATAAGTAACACGTGTAACTGATAGCGCATGACGCGTCCGTGTAGAGTGAAACCCCTAACACCACCCAGTATAGGAGAAGCATGATGACTTGTTTCATTTGTGTGTGGATTGATTCGTGTAGTTTTATTCGTGGATGCACATACCTTTTGGTTTTTAAGGTCTGAGCAATGTGTTAACAGTTTTGACGTTCGCTTGACACAGTAAGGAGCACTGTCAAATTTGACTTTTTATTATTTGATTGTTAACTTTCTAGCAACTGAAACCAATACCACTCCTATCTTCCATCTCTCAGGAAAATATAACCCACATAATGCTTTTTGCTGTTGGGCTGTGGCTATAAAACATGTTACTTTCCAAAAGGAAAAGAAAGGATGGAAAAATGAGCTTAAAAACTATCAGACTTTTTTTAAAAAAATATGTACCTATTAGATTTGACAGTGTTCTTTTTGAATTTATCCCTAACGTTTCATGTCTCCAGTAATTCGTGAAAGACTGAAAGATAATGTCCTTGCCTTTTTAACAGTGCGGTGGTTTAAATATAACTGTCTGATAGACAAGTCATTCCTCTGGGGGGCGGGGTGCTTGAACATCACTTCTATGAAGATGCATTAATTTATCGAAGTTGTCCTCATAAATCTGTCAATTCTCTGTCTCCTTCATTTTTTTTTATCACAAAACAGTATAAAAGTGTGTATCCAGTTTTCTTAAGATTGCTGGGAGCCTTTCTGCTTGTTTTAATATATGCAGTATTAAGGCTTAAGTGGAAAAAAAAGAAAAAAAAAAAACACCTGCAAATTGCTGTGTTCAGAAGTCTGCATATTTACAAACTGGAAGGGAATGACTTATTTTACACAGTTGGTTAATCACTGAGCTTAAAATGGCAAGCTCTTCTCCCTGCCTGACGTAATTCATATAACATTTCAGGTGAATTTTGTAGAGTTGGATGGTAAAGAAAAAAAAATTCTTTCTGTTCCTGTGAAGTCAAAGCATTCGACAACAGGAAATATATTTACATTCCCCTTTGAACTGGATGGGAATGTTAATCATTGGTTTCAGGTGGGAATGTCTCAATCTATGTGTGACCATTTGTTTGTGAATTACATCCCACTTGGCTTAAGGCTTTGCATGATCTCTATAACTAACTGTATTTTTCATAGGAATGCAAATAGACTTGGCATATTTTATATATTCTACTTATATTTCCTTCTCAACAGGAGTCAACAGAGAGTTCCAATACAACCATTGAAGATGAAGATGTGAAAGGTAGGATTTTTAAGCTTGGAAAGTTTGGAGAAGCAATAACATAGATCATTTGGATAGATTTCATTAGGTCATTAAAAAGAGACACTCCTAATGAATCTTAAGGGAATTTTTTCCCCTCTTTTTCAATTTAACGATTTTTATACATTGTATTACTTCTGGCATTTTCAAATTTAATGCCAAGTTTTCGTTAAGCAAAAATGCAGGGTTTTTTTTTTTGAGTATGAGGAATATAAACATAAAGTTGCTGCTTGTCACTTAAAATATTAGTCCAGTAATAACAGAAGTAGATTGAGAATTTATAATTCAGTGCTTTCTAACTCTATTTAATTCAGATATTTCTAGCATATGTGGAGTTTTTTTGATTGGTTGGTTTGTTATTTTTCTTAGGTCATCATTTTAATTTTTATTCTGTTCAGATGCCAGTGTTTCTTTGTGTTTTTCTTTTATTTTGGCCATACTGGTATTTCAGTTGTTTTTTATCTTTCAAATAACTAAAAGCAATGATTTTGCTATAAAATCAGTTCTGTGACCTCACAGGTATTGTTTTTGTTTTGTTTTGTTTTCTTCAGATATTCACTGTGATGTTACTCATGTTTATTTTAATAACATTATTTCAAAAACTAGATTGTGAATGATTGGACCACAGAAAGATTGGTGTTGAGCATCGAAGTACAATGTTATATACAGCTGAACATGAGTCAGAGATGATAGTAAAAGAAAAAAGTAGCAAATAAGAGATGGAAGGTGAAAACGCTCAGCTAACTGGTGTAGGATGAGGTGGGCTTTATGCTGTAAGGGGCAGAGTGCCAGTGGGAGTCGTGGTTACTGGGTGGGTTTGCACAATCACGCAGACGTTGGATAGCGACCTTCGACTGCAAAACAGTATGGGAATAGTTTGCATTTTAAAAGAGGTTCAAACAAGATAGTTTCTTTTGTATTAAGAATACATATAAATAGTGTTCTGTTTCTAGTTGGCAGACCAGGTACTGTCTGTGTTTGATTTAAAAAAAAAAATCCATATTACCAGTATAATGAACTGATATGCATCCTAGTTTAGTGGTCACTGGCATTTCCTAATCAAACGTTTCACGAAGAATTCAAGAGAGCCTGATTTCTTTAATGAGACACCCCAGTGTCTCATTATGTAGAGTCTGGAAGTCCAGATGAGCATCATTAACCTGGCCATCCTGGGTGTGCTTCCTGTCCTGAGCAAATAGCTTATTTGGTTAATGAGGAAACAACACATTGGCACACAGTCTCTGAAGGGCAACAGATTCTAATTCCACTCTCCTAGCATGTGCTATCGTGTCTTTTCTGAGGTTCATATAGCAGATTTGTTACTCTCTGAGCTTATTTTTCTGTTTCATCTATTATCATTTTAGCAGAAATAATAGCATAGAAGTAATGTAAAATATTTGACATAATCTTAAAACTTGAGAAGATGTACTATTCTATTCCTGCAGATGTTGTGAACCAGGAGGTCAGGAATGGCAACGTGATTATGCAAGATAATCATAGCCCTGATTCTCATAAGGGAATAGCAAAATAAATACCAGGTTCCTACCACTTATGCAAAAATTCCTCTGTTTTCTAAATTTTAGTTAATTATGAGTTAATCTCAGTCTCTTTCTGACACACTTTGCAAAATATTACGTTGAATATATCCTTACTGCTCCCTTCCAGTAATGAGGAAGACTTGGAGCAGAAGGAACAAATTAATGTTTGGGACAAAATTAGCTGTTGAACGTTTTATTGTATTGCAGAGGTTTATTGCACAAATATAAAACCAACAAACATAGCTGTGGGGATATTTTGGTGAAATGTCTAAAGCCATCATTTCTCTCGGTTTGTGTTGTGTAGGATATTTAGAAACTTTCATCCACAAGTAAGGAACTTCAGTTTTTGAAGACAGAAATTCATGCGCTATGGTTTGGGTATTGTAACATAACGTTCATTAAAAGTTGAATAAATTAAAATGTAGTTAGAACAATAAAACAATATGAAAGATCTGGTTTTTTTTTTGGAAACTGATGACTTTTCATTAGCTGTCCTTAAGACTGTACAGCCTTTAGAAAGTGATTACATTTCTGTTTTAATTGTGCAAGAACAAAATCAAGAGTTTAGAATGTCTAAGTGTTCCTGTATGCAAACAATTGTTGTTAATAATACAGGGAACTTCAGCTGCTTCAAATCGTCTTCTTGTCTAATGTTTTGTCAAGTTCATCGAGCAAACTGTTATTTATTGGTAAAAACAGACTCAAAATATGTGCATAGACGTATTGCATACACTTTTTAACTGGACCAACAAGTTTTTATACACTTTCATTTTATGGCTAAAGTAAAAGTAAAGAGTAAGATAAGAAAGGCAGCAGTTGGTAAAATAATTAATTCCTGTGCAGATTACTCAAAGGCTGATCTGTACTTTACAGCATTGTCGTGATCTTTGAGAATACTGATACATCATTTTGTGGATTGATTGTTTACATTTATATCAGTATCACTTATACTTGTTTTGTCACGTAGAAGTATTGTCAGAGTTGTGTTAGGGAAAGATTTATAGCGGTATTGCCTTTGGAAAAAAAAGAATTAGTGGCCACCTGACTATCACTAGTGTTAAAAATGTATCAGATACGGTTTTCATTGAAAAAATCACAGGCATATCATGCCATTTTCCTTGCCTTTTTTGAAAGTACTTTGAGGTTTGAAAATGCAGAATATATGGCATTTACTTTACCACTATTTGACATCCTGAAATCTGCTCTGCTAAACATTTTTCTTTTATAATCTTCATGAGGAATCCGTGAAAATTCTTGACGGCTGAGAAAAGTTTAGAGTTGCTCTGTGAAACCCTGGTCCCTTGGGAGCAGCTGTGAAGGTGCTAGAATGATGCACGGTGGTGAAAATGCAGACTTTGTCTTGCTTTGTGAGATTCATGGGACATTTCTCTCATGGCATCTTAGCTCAGGCTTGCTCCCCAGGGGTATTCCCGTTTCTTGTTTCTGCCACGATTCTTGGTGCTCCATTTGGCAATGATGAGGAACTCAGCTAGTGTGCAGGGTAGTGTCTGCAATCTTCTGCACTAGAGTAACTGGTGGAAAGTAGATTTTCCAAGTTTGTTCCGTTGTTGCCTGTCTCACACCATGCATTCGAGTAAGAGCGCAGCTGCAAATCCCATTTCTGTTGCTGTGTGAGCTGCCACTAGCTCTAATTAAGTCATTGATGTTGCACTTTGTTCTCCAGGTTTCTGTGAATCATTTCACCTCCATTTCAACAAACTCTTGGGTACATTAACAGCCAATATCTTCTAACTTTAAATAACAGCCTCATGATAACCGTTTGAGTTAATGGAAAGAAATGGCTTGGAGAACAATTGCAGGTATCTGCAGCTGATGTAAAGGAAAATGCAGTGTAATTTACCTTTATTCATAATACCTTTTATTTCCTCCTTCAAACCATTATATGTAGTTTTGCAACTAATCTCATTAAATGAATAATTTAATTATAGGGCCTCTGCACAATGATATTACACCATCTTATAACTGTAAAGCTTTTATCTCTCAGGTTTTGTTTGAAGCATTGCAGATACAGTTGTATCTCAGGCACACAATTGTAAGAAAAACAACAATGCAAGTGTTTGGCTAAGGCTTTTGTTTAATTTGTAATATCACAAGAGAAGATTAAATGACCATTATGTACTTCATTCCTAAAATGGAAAAGAAAATCTTAATTATTATTTTAATAATAATTGTGAAGGTCTAAGCAAAAGGAGATATTTATCATATTTATCGCATTATTCTTTCTTCTGAAACTTAGTGGCAGATGTAAACTGTTAAGCAGATGAAGTTCTGCTATCTGTAGGCTCCTGATCCTTCACTGCTCAATGATAGGGGAAAGGGCAGAAAGCACCCGAACCGGGAGGATGGGCTAAGGCTGCCCGGCAGTGGGAATGTTCCCTGGTAGATCTTTTGGACACTACCCGAGTGGGACCTGGCAGGTGTTACCCGTGCTTGCAGGAAAGGAAGTGCAAGACTTTGTGCTGCTGCTGTTCACCTGAACCGGCAGGAAGGTGGGGAAACTTTCTCCAAGCTATGAATGATCATTTGAACTGTAACATCTGGGATAGTCATAGTAAGGTCTCATACTGTTGCAGCTGTTAAAGCAGAGTCCATGGCTTCACACTTGGCATGGACCACTGCAGTGTTCATCTGATGCTGGGTGCGTGCTTTATTCCAACATGTGGGAAGTTCTTTTTCTGTTTATTTAAATACCAATATCATCTCCCTGCCGTTAACTGGCCACAATCTTACCCGTTTTGAACTTTTTAATATTCTTTTCATCCTTCTGTCTTTTAACCTGAGATTGTTTTGTTGTGACTTAAATCCAGCAGTACCCCTAGGATCCATTTTCTAGATTGCTTTAGGGAATAAGCAGTCCTGCAACTCTTGACAACTCTTACAGGTTGAACAGGGCACCTCAGGAAAGGTATTTTCCTTGCATACTAATCTTGGCTTCTGGGCATTTTCCAGGTTGAGAAAAATCTTTTTTCTTTCTAAGGTTCCGGTGCTGTTTACAGCTGGAGATAAACTGATTGGAAGCATTGAAAATGATTAACTAAGAAATTTGCAGCTTAATATTAAAAAAAAAGAAAGGAAAAAATAACAGCTTCTAATCAGCTATTGCAAATATTTCCTTAGGAGCAGATTCTTATGTCTTATGGTCTTATCGGGGAGTGCATATATTATATTCTGCTTTCACATAAGGACCTTACCTATATTTTATGTTTGAAGGCGCATTTTAATTTGAATATCATTTGGTGTACTTCATGTAGAAGTTTCTTTTCAAGAAGTTACAAGTCTTAGTATCTCTATCTCTGTCTTGTATAGAGTATATCTACAACTTTGAGAATTTTATTTTATTGAACATTTTTGGAACATTTTATTTTACTAAGAGCTTTATTTGGCAAACAGTGGTAAGCTTTGAGGATTTAGGGAGCTGACTAATGCACGATTTTGAGACTGAAATTATATGAAGCTAGAGTTCAGGTCCCTGGCTCATAAAAGTTTCTGATGGAAACTTAGGAATATGCTGTCTGCAGTCATCACCCCTAAATAAAAGGGTGGGAGTGGAAAGAAAAAAACATGATTAAAAAAAGGGCTATTGTTAAGACCATCTTTCAGGATTTCTTATGAGGTTTCTCCTTCCTGTAGTAATGGATATAATGAGATTGGAGCTCTGACAGTATCTCTTTGATATGAGTGATGTGGTTTGGTTTTATGTTTTTCAGGAATGCTGTAGGATACAATCATTATTTTTGCAAGTAAGACACACAAACCTTTACAATGCTGAGTTTATCATGGTCAAGAAATCTAAATTTCTCATGGTATTATTCTGCCCCTAAACTTGAATTAATGTAAAAAATGGAAAGGGTGATGATTCCCCATGGGAAATTGCTGAGCTTAGGGAACAGATAAATTCTGAAGAATTTGTGCTGCTTAATATATCTGTAAAGTTTGACATGGTTAAAATGTTAACCATTAGGGAGGCATTTATATTCATATATTTTGCTAATTTATTTTATACTTGTTTAAAAATAGTATAAAATAATCCATTTGGAATATATTTTTTAAAAAGAAAAACCTTTAAAATCCCAATTTTTTTTCAAAATTCAACATGTCTCTATACTGGTTAGAGAGATAAGTCTGCACTGGCATCTGAACAGAGTCATTGACGGCTACCTCTTTTGCCACTTTTCTTTGACAGCCACAGTTAAAGTTCCTTCCAAAATTATTTCATTGACATTGTTTGTGTGTTCAAGTTTTTTTTTTTTTTAATCAGTTCTTACTGTTTTTAATTAAAAATCATTCTTCTTTCTTTCTTTTTCTTTTTTTTTTTTTTTGGCCTTTTTCTTTCTTCATATCTGCTTGCCCCCCTCCTACAGCTCACACAAAGGAGGGTGACAAGGAGAGGTTATGTCCCACCCACCACTCCTCCTCTTCCATTGCTTCTTCATCTTACTGGTCACCATCCTTGCTGTGCCCCAGCGGCCGCTCCTGCTGCCAGTGTCTCCTGCGGATTCTGGTTACCCTCTACCTCTTCATCTTTGTTTGTTCATATGTTGTGTTTCTTTCCATCAATTCAGCGGGCAAGTCCACAAAAAATGCAAACTCACAGAGCCATTCGTTTGAGTTTGAGCTCTCCCACTCCACTCCTTCCTCTGTATTGTGTAAGTTGAGAGACTCATCTGTTCAGATGATACTTTCTGTCTCTCCCTTTCTTCCTGCCATCATCCTGCCTTTTTTGTTGTTTTTTTTTGTTTGGTTGGATTTTGTTTTTTTCTTTTTGAAGAAAAAAAACAGGTATATATTGTGATCTGACTGATCTAGAGTGATCTACTATTTCTTTATCGGGTTTTATTATTTATAAAAATGTATCGTCACCTTCAAGAACAGTGTAAATAGGTATGTATTTTGGAAAGTTATCTTGCAGAGGTTATCTGTGGATTGGACTATCGTGAGCTCTTCACGTCTTCCTTGGATCCTGGGTAGGGCCAAGAGATCAATTATCCATTGCGCTTATGAATGTCATCAAGTTGCCTTCTTTAGCATCACCATTCATAAAGCAACTGTAAACCTGCTCTGCCATGTTATTAACATGCAAAACTCATTCATTCATGACACCTGAAAACCTATGTAATGCTTAAAAAGAGATCTAGGCTACTTAAAAGGAGATATATCTAGGGTGAAGAGATTGTGTTTGAACAGTTTCAGTTTTACATGGGTGTGTATTCGTTGTCTGTTGGCTAGTGCTATTACTAGTAGTTCGGAGCAAAGGCCTCACTAGAGCATTTTTTTTTGTTTATGGATTAATTCTGGAATTCTTGGAGGGAATCCGAGAGTTGAAACTGAGAAAAATCCCTAATAATTTAGGTCCTGTTTACCAATTTTGATCTTACATCCTGTGCCAATAGTGGATATTTGCATTGGTAAAGATGAGGTCAAAATGGCCCCTAAAACATGGTCTGTGTGTTACAGGCCTGAACCTGATCTTAAATTTGAGCAGAACTTTTGCCGAGGGCTTCCAGCAGGGGTGAAAGGAAAATCAGTTCCAATATCTCAGTATCTGAAGATACATGAGGCTTGCTTCTGGTTTTTGGCTCTTTATGCTTGGAAATGCATTTTCCCAATAGTTACAATAGAAAGAAATACAGAATTGAGAATTACTGTTTGTTTTCCATTGTAAATTTCAAGTTGAAACCAAAAAGATTTCTCTGACTGAAATAGTACAGTGATCAGGTTGGAGTACATGTGTACAGAGACAAAACTGATCAGTGTCTTGGTTTTCAGGACTTTAAGTGTTTTCTTGAGGTGGCAGCCAGGCTCCATGAATCATGTAACGTGTTCAAAAGACACAGTGCAGTATCTTGTCTCTACAGTGACCACGATCCTTAATGCCTTGTTTGTTCACTCCTTGCCCTTGCCATTTACATTTAGATAGAAAAGAATTTAAACTTTTGAAGAACATATGCTACATAGATTCTATCAAATTTATAATGAAAATTTGGTAACTTTCTTCCCATTTTAGTAAGTATCAATTGCTTCTGTCGAGTACTGTCTGGAATAGCAAAACTCTGTTCCTACCAGTATCCTTCTCACCTCAGCTCATTTTCTGCACCCTCTAGTTTTTTCCCTTGCCCCAAGGAATAATACAGTAACACATATTCCCATGTTCATCGAGCCAAGCTTTTCCCATTTTTTGTCTCTTCCCTCTGTGCCTTCCAGTCTCCTTCCAATTTTTTATGTATCGAAATCTGGTTCTCTTCTTTTCCTCATCTTCTTGTCTGCTTTCTTCTCCCTCCCTCCCTCCCTATGCCTCCCTTTCTAGACAGTGTATTCATAGACTGCAATTCATTTGGTCTGTATTTGTATTCTCTCTACCCGCACACAGATACATACCACACAAAAATTGCAAAATGCTTTTTTAAATTGAAAAAATAATCAATAGCTTTTATAAAAGCCCATCTGCTGTGGAGATTTTTTCTGTTCTGTGGTATCTGATGTTACTGAACATCCCATATTGTCCTGTTCTTGACTGCCTTGTTCATTGAAATTTCAAATAAGTAAGGGCTGAGAATGAGGGGGATCTTGCACACAGAGTAAAATATTTCTGGAACTCCAGCTTCTGAATTATGCTGCACTTACACCTTAGGTTCCTGCGACTCCCTGTAAGATTACATCGCTAAATATGAAGGTGGAGACTTCCTGGACTGCCTGCATGCATGTGTGGATACTTGCGATATTGAACAGAAAGAGTTGCATAGTTGCTTTCATTTACCAAGTTTCATATGGTATTTGTCGTCTTGTGGAAAAATTGAGAGAAAAGCAGATCACTGAGCAGTATCTTTCTGTTTCTGACCATCGCCTTTGTGGAAGGAAATCTTTCTGCAAAGGCTGGAAGGAGTGATGCTGTTACTGGAGTCGGACAGTTGTTGAGCAGAGCCAGTGATACCGCCTTAATCCCATTTCCTTCCATAGCTGGCTTGCGGAGCTTCCTGAAGGATGCTCGTCATGTTCAACAGGCACAGCTCTACTACATGTTAAAACTGACCAAAGAAACTTTGCTGAACCCCATCTCTGCTGTTAGGTAGCTCCTATCAGAAGGCTTCATCAGAACACTTCATTGACAATGCATTTTATCTTTGGAAGAAAAAAAATGAGGGAAAATAGCAATTTTAGCAGCTTTCAAAAACTGCACTATCTCTTGTACTGAGCCATCCTAGCATTTGACTTGTGCTGACAGTGCCCTACCATGTCCACAGTTTCTTCTGTCTTATTTGAAACATAGGACAATAGAGCCATTGCTGGTTGGCAAAGTCGCATCTCTTCATTAAAATTCTTTGTTATTTTTAAAAATACTTAAAAATTAGGCAATTAATACTCAGAATATTCTTGTCTTGCAATGCTATGTAGCAGCCAGCAATTAATCACAAAAAAACCCTTACTAGTTATTTATATCCTCTTTATCACTTCTTTCACTTCTGTTTTATTTATTTATTTTTGTCTGGAGATGTATTAAGTCTGCAGTTAAGAAATATTTAAAGAAATGGTGAGACACAAAATAAGTGAAGAACTGTTTTAGTTCTTGCAGTACTTACAAGGGTCACTAACATTCTGCTTCTGCTCCCCAACATTTTCTTTTTGAAGAAGTATTTTAACTTTCAGTGCTTTGGTCTTAACATCTTACATGTATATGGGATGAGGAGGGTGCACGTACATCTATGCCTGTATATAGCTGTATCACTGTATTATAGCTAGACCCGTGTGTATGTATGTATTAAAGTATAAGTTATGGGGCTTTGCAATAAGTGATTTCCATTATAGACTCAGAACCTAAATTGCTCTTTACTTAAATATATATGTTTGACCAAAGTGAATTTAAGTGTTGCATATATTTCTGATAGTCAGCATTATACTTTTACAAACTAAAAGAGTAAATATGCATATGAATCATTAGTGTTATCACTTACGAAATGATAATCAACTTCCTTTAGCACAGGGTAAAGAGTTGGTGGTTTTGATTTTTGTTTTCCTTTGTTTTTTAAACAGTAGATCTTTCAGTGAAAGAAAGGAGATTAAAACCTTGATAGGGCAGTGGATTATTGATCTTGATGTGTGATTAATTTCCTCATGAATATATGCATATGCTGAGGCCAAAATAATTTAAAACTATTGTAAATAGTGTAAAACTGCTGTAAAGAAAGTGTAAAAAATACTTGGTCTTATAGAAAAGGAAAAGAAATTGCAGCAGTATCAACTAAGGAATGATTGAATAACTTTGATAAGGCTGTTATTCTGACAGCCTTTCAGCTGTTACCTTCCACTTTGCTTTCCATTTTAAGAATTATTGTGTTTCTATCTCTCTCTAGCTCGTAAGCAAGAGATTATCAAGGTTACCGAGCAGTTGATTGAAGCTATCAACAACGGGGACTTTGAAGCTTACACGTAAGTGTTGGTGAGAGTGAGAGCTGCTGTTTCGGTGTGGCTGTGCATGCACACGTGTGTGTTGTTAGAGTTCGGTCTCAGATGTCCCCAAGGAAAGGAGCACTTGCTCACCGCTGCCTGCATCAGCTCGTGTAAATGTAATGTACTTGCCTTGCGAGTAAGTAACTGACGTGAAATACATAGTGATCTTTCTAGGGGTATGAAAGTAATGTCATGTCTTGTTTAAATATATATATATATATATATATAAACAGAATGTACATAGATAATACATTTATAATTACCAATACATTTATAATGTATCGGTACATAGCAGAATCCCATTTGTAATTAAAAAAACGAAAGACCCTATGGCATTTAGCTTCCACCTGCCTCTGCTGAACACTGCATTTATGTGTAAGAATTTACTGAGTAAAAATGTCCTGAATATTGTCAATTTTCCTGTGCAGTGTCTCAAATCCATCATTCTGTCCTTTTCATCCTACCTTGAAATACAGGAAAGATGCTTCATAAGCACTTTTCAACATTTCTTTTTTTTTCCCCCTCTGTATTTTTCTGGGTGGCCTCTGGCCTGTTGCGGCGCAAGCTTCACAATTCAGCTATGTCACTTGTTTTCTTGTCACTCTAAGAAGCCTTTTTAAAAACTTTCTAACATGACATGTAAAATTTTGTAAATGCAATTATATCTGTACAGCATTTGCTGTACAGATGTCAAGAGGAAACTTATTCTGAATTCTTGTCTAAATTTTAGCAAATAAAAGAAAAATAAAGGTCGTTCCTAAATAATGGTGTCAACCTTGAAAAATATGCTTTGGATTGCGTGGAGGCAGGCAATTTTCAGAGGCACAAGCAGAATTTGATGGTGTAGCACCAATGACTTGTAGAGCCTCTTTGGCACTCTTTTCTCAAAACATGATTTATGTTAAGACTGATCCAGCTGAAGTAAGCTGCCAAAATTGGATTTCGCTGAAACTAGAACTCCCATTACCCTGCCTGTGCTGTGGGCTAAAGGAGGCATTTAGAAAGAATCTGCCCAGTGTTGTGTTAGATCTAATGGCATGTGTTTATTGCAGCAGTTTCTTACTTTCTGCAGAAAAATCTGCGATCCAGGCCTTACGTCCTTTGAACCCGAAGCTTTGGGTAACCTAGTAGAAGGGATGGACTTTCACCGGTTCTACTTTGAAAATGGTGCGGAAAAAATCATTTTCATCTCTCTGAATCTTCTGCTCCTAGTAATTGTGTCTCTCATCAGCATTTTGATTTGGATTTGTTTTTCTTCTTATGTAATTGATCTGAATAGAAAGGTTGTTATCTTTTCATGTGAAGTTCTACTCTATCTATTTTCCTGTTTGTTTCTGCTGTGTTCATTCAGACATCATAGGAGACTTTATACAGTGGAAGAAAGTTTCCACTGGAAACTTGGCAAGGGAAATTTAAAATTCTCTGTTCTTTATACTAGAATCTCCAAATAGTTGTATAACACCTCACCAAGATGATCATCATATTGAAATATTATTTAAAATTCTATTGGTTTTATTATGGAAAGGAGAAAACACACTTTTGAGCTATTTCTGAATAGCTATCAGTAAATGAATTTTATTACTTTGTATATGCTTACATAGACTTACATACTTAGATGGATTTAGAGTCTAAATTCCAAGTATTACTTAGTATTTTTATTACTTAGTATCATCCATGTGTGTGTTTTGTTTCCTAGCTTTATCCAAAAGTAACAAGCCAATCCACACGATTATCCTCAACCCTCATGTCCACCTTGTGGGTGACGATGCCGCCTGCATTGCATATATCCGGCTAACACAGTACATGGATGGGAGCGGGATGCCAAAGACTATGCAGTCCGAGGAGACACGGGTCTGGCACCGTCGGGATGGCAAGTGGCAGAACGTTCACTTCCACCGTTCAGGGTCACCCACAGTACCTATCAAGTAAGGAACAATTTCAAGGCACAAGCTTATGTTATGTAGGTCACACAAGATAGTCTAATAGCTGCTTTTGGCCTTAAAGCCTATGAAGGTGCCCTCTTGATAGTGTAATTTCTTTGTGTGCAGTTATGTGATGTCAGGAGTGTGCATGAAGTATATGTGAGAGTATTTTTGCTAATAATGATTTTTGGGTTTGTCATTTTTGACAATGATGCCTACTGATTTTAGCCCCTGAACTAAGAGCTTGAGAAGTAGAAAAATGTTTTAATGGAGTTAGTGCCTGATACAAGTCACGCAAAATAAGAGTGGAGAGTCTCATTAGAGGAACTAGGAAGGACAGAAGGAATAAAAATTGATAGGATAGATGGAGCTGTTAGAGATGGTTGGAAAATTTCAAAGGATGATGTAACATTTACTGAAAAATATAATTTGAGCAATTTTGCTTGTGTAATTTCCATCTGTCTCTACCTGCTCAGACCATTCTGTGTTCTCTCCATGTTGAACTTGAGACAGTTTACGTATTTACTTTATAAATTCAGGTACAAAGCTATCTATCATGCTCTCATCTGTTCTTGCACACTCCCTTTGCTGAGCTGCTAGGCAATCTCTGTTCTATCGTTATTTCCCACCTATATGGCTAAGTTTTGAATCCACTGTCATCATTCGTCTGTTCATTTCGTTCTGGCATCGCCGCATGTTGAGTAACAGCATCTCACCGAGGGCATGGGAGGTCATTCGCAAACCTGGGTTCCTTGAGCCAGATTTTGAGCAGTGTTAATTAGTGTAGGTTCATAATTGCAGTAAGAAAGGGAGAGTCACGGCTTCTTCAAGAGGTTGTGCTCAAGTCCTTTGCTTTTCTGCTGCTTACACCTTTCCCCAGCACTACCATGTTCCTTGGGGCCCAAGCTTGTTGACTTTCTCTTTAAGTAGACACACTTAGGTTAGACTGTTTCCAAATTACAGAGCTCTAATATAGATTCTGTTTTGCCCAAGTGTGAACCTTTATATTAAATGTAACTATATTTGTATGAAGCATCTTCTTGCAACACCGTTCTCCCACATATCTCCCATAGTATTCTATGAAGTGAAGATATAGTAGGACTAAGTGTAAAATTTCACTGATGATAGATTAATGGATTCTTTTCTGGAAAAAAAAAGTAATTTAATTACCTCTTAATAACTCCTGTATTTTATTTACAACTTAACACAGTGGGAACAGGAACTGCTATGTTCATTTCTTAATTTAACTTAAAACATATTTATAGGAAATAATCCTGAATATACATGAAGAAGGTAGCTTCTTACACTTATTTTTAAGCAACAGAAACAGAAGGTAATTAAATAGTAATCTTACTATTATGGTCAGTATACATTTTTTTGATAGATTATAAAATTTTCCTGATAGTTCCTGTACTGAATAGATTTTACTGCTCCTTCTGTTTGAGGCAGAAGTGTTTTAATAGGAGCCTGATGTTTATGTGAGATGTGTCGCTGTGTGCTCTGTTCTGCACTTACTGCTCCTATGAGCACTTACCGGAGCTTTGCTTTTACTTCTTTGGAAGTTCAGGCTTCATCTGAGTACCACAAAGCAGCCATTGGCTGTGAGGTCACACAGAGAGAAGGCAAATCTCATGAAAATGTAGATGTGCCTTCCAGTCTGAGATGTGCTCCATAAAAGCCGCACCAGTGTTCAGGACTCATGTATTGCCAGCTCTTCACTGCTGGTCGCATTAATAATAAAAAGAGTTTAGGGAGTTAGTAAGGATGGAATAGGTGGCAGCAAAGGGCTGAAAGGGATCTTATTTTGAGCACAGAGGCTTGTGTCTGAGCGAGTTCTGAGCTTGTGGAATCAGACAGAGGAGCTTTCAGGATGCTGAAAATGTAACTGAAATGAAAAGGTCATGTGGGAGCAGTCACTCAAAGCCTTGGCCTGCAGCTGGGCTTTAAGGAAAGATGCTCTAAGATTACAATATGGCAATAGGTAGATCCTCTGTTAGCACTGACAGCATCACTATGTCAATGCCTCACCTAGCCCCTATTTTAAATGCAGAAGGGTTTTTTGAACTTGCTTCTAGTACAGTTCCAAAATATCATTGCTCTGATTGTTAACAGCTGTACTGTGAATCCTAAGTTATTTTTTGCAACGCTCGTTGTTTTCTTGGTTGTTCTTATTTCGTCAGCTTTCTCCTTTAGTAGTGGAGACAGCTATGCAGGTAGGAGCCATTTTATCTGAAGAGTCATTAGGATCACGTCTCATCCCCCATTTTGATAGGGTAAATAAAACCTGCTTCCCTGCTTGGCTTTCTATGGTAGGATCTGTGCTTTCCTAGTTCCCGAACTAGCTCTGTGCTGTATCTTTTTGGTGTAAGGTTTGTCTTTTCACTAGTTTGAGTTCATCAGAAATACTGCATTCAGTTGTGGTCACACGTTAGCAGGACTCTATTTGTCTTTAGTTACTTCCTTCTCCTGCTAAGCTTGCCATGTCTGCTATGTTATAGCATGTTACTTTTATCATCCATAGCACATTAGCAGACTATCCAGGGTAGACATGTATTTATCTTAATCTTCCCTGTTCAAGCAAAGAGATTATAAAACTTTGGGTGAGTGTGCAGCCCTGTGTTCCCCATTGTGTAGCATAATGTCTGTGAATTAGTCTTTGCCTCTGTATTTATATTGCCTTCCACCCTTGTGCAAGCAGAACACAGGAGATGGTCCTACTGTGTGTACTCAGGGTGTTAACAGAAAGCAGTGTTTGCTCTGCCCTGCAGTTCCCTTTCAGCCCAGTCCTTATCCTCTTTCTTTCAGCTGCGTTACCTTGCATTCTTGCTTCAATCTCCATCTTCTCAAGTTTAACTTCCCATGTGGTGCCATGTCAGAATTCACATTCTGTGACTATCATGGCGATCATAATATCATAAAGTCTTTAACATGTCTCAAAGTTCACCCTCATTTTTCCCAATGAAGCCAGTGGTGTATAAATAATGTTAGTTTGGAAGATGACAGGAGTTTAGTTAAAGCCTTGCTCCATATTATTGTTCATCATTTCTTGCATTGTAAGTCTTTGCAATTTACAATTATTACTTATTTCAACATTATCGAAATGCAGTAGATAATAATGACACTTATGCAAGGGAGAGACAATTTTATGTGCATTGTTTGAAGAAAAGTTTCACATGGAATGAACTTGCAAAAGCAATTGTTGCTGTGATGAAGTATAAATCTGAGGACAGAATCAAGCTGTAGGTACCAGGCAAGGAGATGCATCCATGTGGCAATTAATTTGGAGATGAGTATGAGCACAAAACTACATCATTTATTCATTTATTTATTTTATTTTTTACTGTTAGTCCGACCAGCAACATCTGACAAGCTTAGGTTTTTCTTTGGTCCATCGCTGCTCTCTGTCAGGTAGTTTGGTTGACAGTAGATCTTTCTTTATATTGAGTGGTCTTCAGAATTTATCGGTTTGCATTTTTTGTCTGCATATGAAAAAAACAGTGGTTTAAAATACCCATAGTTGAAGAGCTATTGGACCTCGAACTGGCTCCCAAATGCAGACTTGGAGGCTGATACCGACTTACTTATCACACCTTTCACTTTACTGTGCTTTCATAAGATCAACGCAGCAACAAGAGGACTCAAGTAAAGTGTTTCTTCTGTGTTTGTACAGTGCCTAGCACAGCGGAATCCCAGTCCTGACCTCGGCCCCTAGATGCTACGGTAACGCAAATAATAGCACCAAGCTGAAGTAGCTACCTGCTTTCCTACACATTTCTCTCATTTTCTTTTTACATAACGCTTCTAGCATGGCTTGCATGCAAATGACACCTGTTCTTCCTTGCTGTGCAGGTCAGTTTTTGTATGAGAAAAACTGTGGCCGTGTCCATAATGTACACGCTAAGGAAGCAAGTTAAAGCTCTTGAATTCAGAGCGCCCTCCTTTGAGAAACTGATTAAGGCAATTTCACAAACTGCCTCAGCTTCCCTTTTCTGGCATGTTTTAAATATTGCAATTATCTGTAAAGTGGTTCAAAAAAATAAAAATGCTTTTCCTGGGTGTTTGGGGATTTATTTTTTTGTTTGTTTTTCTTCGTTCTGTTAAATGCTCTGGAGAAGGTTTTGTTCAATAGTATTGGCTAACACGTGAGCATGTATTGTTATCTGGGGGTGATGGTTCCTCAGTAATGGCAATCTTTTTTTTTTTCCTCTTTCCTCCTTCTAGCTAAAAATCTCAGCGGTGCCGCCCTTGCACTCTCTGTACCCAGCGCGCCTGGTTGATTACCATCTTGGCCATCCCGTTCTCTTCATGCATGTTTCTGAGTGCATGAAGTTGTGAAGGTTCTTCATGTAACACATTTGTGATGCACCGTTTTGCTGCATATTCCATCTGTACACTGTTAACATTTCAATGAAGGTGATGTTCCATGCAAATAGAAAATAGCGAGGCATAAACGTCAAACATTTGGTGTACAGCAGTAGATATAGGAGACATTTGTCATTTTTTTTTTTCTCCACTTATGCCAAGTTTTGACAGACGACTTTAAAAGTTATCCCATTTATAAAAAAGGAACAGGAAAAAAA
>JAUBOD010000658.1:1372284-1407782 GCA_032353885.1 Nothura maculosa | reverse complement strand
AATTTTCACACTGTGCCCCTGGACCCTGGAGAACATGTGAAGTGAGGTGTCCTTTGAAAGATAACTAGAATTATTAGTGTAATGTTAGAGGCTAAAATTAACTCTCTTCATGGAAATAAAAATAACTTAGCGTCTAACTTTCTCTCTCATATAGTTTTTCTTGATAGCTTTACAAATGTCAGAACAATTATTATTGTGGTGCATATATATATATATATATATATAAATATATATATAAAGTCTGAACTAGTGACTGGTTTCTGACATCTGACCAGGACTTTGCTGAGCTAATTCCTTTCAGGTTTTATCACCTGCAGGAACAGTCTTTGCATCTCCAGTTCGTTCCTCATAATGAGTGACATTTGGGTTCAATTCCAGAGTCTAAAATCCTTAGAGAAGCAGGAAAAATTGCTTTCGTTAGCATAGCTGAGTCCTCCTGTGTGCTAGCTATCAAAAACAAACAAAAAAGTAATTTCTTTCAAAATATCCAGCAGTATTGTTGCACAAATAAGTCCCTTCTAGAGAGCTGTGCTAGATTTTTTAATTCTGCACTCACTACTTAGAGCAGTGATAGCAATGAGGGGAGAGGGAATATTTTTTATTCAACATATTCCTCTTTTGATGGAATTGTTTAACAAAGTCTCTTGACGTTTCGAGAAATGCTAGCGTGACAGACTGAAATATGCCAGCCCATTTTGAGAAGCCTCAAAGTGAAGTTTCTCCAAAAGACACCATCACAGTTCTAAGTAGGTCAGGGAGTTCTGCAAGGCAATTAATTTTGCACAAAGATCCTTATTCATCACGCTTAATTTTTTTGAGTTTATGTTTGGAAACATATAGATGCAGACACGTTAGTTTCTCCAGATATGTCTGTCTCCTGTTGGAGGCAATCTGTTTTGCATAAATAGTTAAATATTTTCTGTCTGCAATCCAGACAAAAGTACAAGCAAACCAATTTCCAGGCCTGGTTGTAAAACACTCAACAAGGATACGGAAGAAACAAGTAGGAGGTTTTGTTGTTGTTGTTATGAAGGGCTAGACGCTGAAGCGTAGGTGTCCCTTGGGCAATGTCGTGGCCATAGAGAGTGAAGTGAATCCTTCTCTCTCTCCCCTCACCCCCAATAAATAGGGAAGGATCTAATTTTTAGTTTAGTACTGATCACAAAAAGTCAAAATCTCAATAATGAAATTTAGCAGCATGAATGAAACCTCTGCTCCTGCACAGTTGCCACTTGAAGGTGCAGCTAGGAGATGCCATGGTGAACACAGAGCTGAAGGCAAGAAACATTGTGAACTCTATTTAAATGGATGGTTTTGATGATTACCGTTGATTAACAGGTGCACAAACCACAAAGGCTTTCCTTATAGAAGTCCTCAGTTAAATTACTCATGTCTTTTTCAGTGAATTTCTCAAGATTAGGACTCAGGTACACAGGCAACAGAGGAGTTTACTCTCTTGGTTGTATTTAAACATAGGATTTTCTTGGTTGAGACCTGCATCAGTATATCCTTCCATGACTAGCTTTTCACACACAAAAGGCAGAGTTACTTTACATTGTACAAGTCTTATGCAGCTAGCCAGAGCTGTGTAAGTGGTACTTCAGAGGATGCAAGTGCTGGAGCTACCAAGAGGGATCTGATTTCATTAAAGTGCCTCGGCATCTCTGACAATGAGGATCTGGTATCAAAATTCAAGCATTTTGGTGGGCAAGAAGGCAATCTGAGGCATACAGCCTCGCCTCTTACCTCTAATGCCCACTACCTGTTCTCTGTCTTTTTATGATTCCTTTATATTATACAGATTTTTCCTAAATAAACTCATCCTCCCTCGATAAGAACCCTAAAATTGTTACCACATGATATTTATTGTGTTAAAAATATTGTGATGAGTGGTGCCACTCCTGGAAATGAATCATTTCTTTCTCCTTAGAGTAAACTCTCCTTCCTCCGTTCTTCCACAGACAGGTTAACTTTTGTGTCCACAAAGTAAGGCCAGTTCCCCAGGCACAGTCAATAACTGGAACAATATACAGTCCAGTCAGGTTCAGTGCTGCTAGTGCTCTGGGGTTTCAGTGGGAAGCTTCTAAAAGCATTATCTAATTAAATAGTGCCATGTCTCCATAATGCGGGCATCAGCTACACAGTTTTATGGCTATAAAAACTGAGACAGATTACATAGTTTGCTCAAGGCCACAGAGAAAGATACCAGGGGCTAAAGGTTTCTAGGTGCAGGGGTACATTTCATCATTTAAATGCCACAGTTATTACCGGCCCCATGTGAAGGATTTATAGGTAGAATTATAAGCACACTTTGAAGGATAGGCTTCCTCACTGTGTTGCACAGTGTGCCATGATTTGCAGCACTCGTGTAGCCCCGGTAAGTTGCTGGAAAGGCAGTAGTATGTTAGCTAAATTCCTTCTACTTTGTAAAGTTCAGATCTGTCCTAGCTCTTATAATTGCGCAGCAGTTCTCAAACCTGAGAAGAACGCATTGTGCAGGCTCATTCTGAGAGCAGGTTTGAATGAAATATGGTGGCAAAATACTGCTGTTTTCTACAGAACACATGCCCTGTGAGCTTTGAAGGTCTGATGAGTTTATTAGCTAACCTAACTTCCTCCATCTCTCCTCCATTAGTTTGAAGCTAAGTATTACCAATAATTTATCTTTATACAATCTTAAAATTCAAAAAGAAAACCAAAAATTATTCCTAGAGCCCTCCATCCCCCAAAATTAACTTATTTAACATTTTGCTTTTGGTCACTGATACTGACCTACAGAAGCAAAAAGACCTTGGTTGATTTTTAGATGCCAGATCAATCTTGTTGAGCCTCTTTTTGAGACAGTTAGACAAATAGAGGAGGTTTGAGATGGTGATGATTGACAGGGGAGATGTAATTAGAAGTTTCAGTTTTACAGTGACCTGTTTGAAATATAGTGCTAAAACACATGTACACAAAGTTTAAACCAGGGGAAAAGGTTATCTGTTACATGTCTTGCTGGAAGTGATGTTTTTAAGCCCTTGAGTAAATTAAGTGGAATTTCTTAAGCTTTTCACTTTAGAACCCTCCTTGATTTCTTCTGAAATACATGCAAAAATAGAAAATATTTAGTGAGCTGCTACAGTGGAGCATTATCCTTGTTGTTCAGCACCCCACGCACGCACATGCACACAATGAAAACATCCTTACCTAAAGAAGCAAGACAAAGAAAACCAGGTAATTGCAGTATTTTTATAAATACTTCCATCCTTCATGCTTTCCTTAACATCTGTAGAATGGACATAGTGCACAGCTTGTATGCCTTCAGTTAAGTTATTTGAGATACATACAAATAAATTTCAAATGCCTACTTGTAGGCATTGTAAAGGATAAAGAAATCACTTGCATTTTGATAAAGGAGATAATTTTAAGAATTTTCTAGTGAACCTAGAGGCAATTTTAAGAAGGTACAGGACTTGTACGCTTAAGTTGCTTTGAAAGTTCTATCTTTTTCTCGCTTGGATGTCCTAAAAACATGAGCTGACTGCTAAAAAAATCTCTCAGGTTTCTGACAGTTTCTATTCCTATTTCAGGAGGCTGTGAAAGTCCAAATGATCATATACCTATAAGGACAGATTTTAAAAAATACATAAATTCCTTGGTGTGTTCAAGTAAATCATTTCAATGATCTTCTTCCAATTGTCTTGCTATATGACTAAGTGATAACTAGGGGCAAAAATTATCCTCTGATAAAGAGAGGGAGCAGAACAGTTTTACAGCCCATCCAAAACTGCCTAAAGGGATTTTGATTGTTAATGTTTAGTCTGTTAGTATATTCTGACTGACATTTCCACACTTTCAGCACAGAATTTTTTTAATAGATAAATTGCTATCCTAATGCTTCAAGGTATGCATATGAGTACATTGTATACTGGCAAACCACAACTTACAGCTGAAATATTCTATAAATGATGGATGTGAAAGTAGAGGCCATATTAGAGAGTGTAGCAAATATATTTTATGTATGCTTACTGAGGGACTGAGACGTTAGAAAAGTGCTGTGAATGCAGGATTTAAGTCTTAGTACGGAAAAAAGGAGTGGAAAGTAGCCAGACTTCTCTGGATTCTACTCAGATACGTTCCTTGGTGCAAACCGTGGGCTGTATTCTGTTGTTTTTACTCAACAAAAATATGAATGTTGAATATTAATTGGGATTTCATAACAAAATGGTACTGAAGATGTTAGCAGACTTTGACTAAGGGCTTTAAACTCTACAAGGAGCTTGGAGATCTTGTAGCCATCAAAGTAGGTCTTAAATCCCATGGCAGTATTACAAGCTTCTGTCTTATTTATAAGTATTCCTGCATCCCACAGAATCAGTCATCTTGCTGTCTGTGTAACCTATTTATTTGTAAGTGTTGTCACTACGTAGGACTCTCTGTCTTCAGCACTGAAATGCCGTCTATCCAGGAGACTAGCCAGAGAACCTGGAAATTATTCAGTATTCAAATGACTTGATAGCTAGAAAATCTTACCGGTTTTCTAATGTCTTTGAATTGCCAGACAGGCCCATAACTGCCAGCACTCTAAAATGTATATTTGAGACTCCTTATTGTACAGACCTCAGAGAAAAGGCACAGAGATTTTCAAAATCTATTTTGGGGGAGCATGTTTTGTGTAAATGCACTAAAACTGAACAGCTATATACTATTCTGCTGTGACACTTAGAGAGTAAAACAAGCGCGCCAGAGAAATTAAGAGCAGAGCTATATACCTCTAGGCAACAATGTAATGTAATAAAGAAAAGATATAACTCAATTGGAAATATTCAGTTGGCACTAATGGCTCATTTGTTTAGACTCATATTTCTGGAGTGTCTGGCTTTTGGCAAGATGGGAGCAAAGGAAATCATGCCTACCTGCCAGTGGCTATCATTAAAAGCACTATTAAATACAGACATTGGTCTGGAGCTAAGGAGGCACTCAAAACCTCCTGGATAATCACAGACGGTTTTAGGAAACTGTCAAGCACCTGAGAAGGCCATGCCCAGCTTCTTGCAGCTCAGCCACTCACTTGCAAACAGAGCAGCATGATCGCTGTGCATTGATAGTGTAAAGAGATCTGCGTTGCACAGAGGAGAAAGTCTCCTGTGGTCTCCCGAATTAACAAAATTTATTTTAAAAAGAACATTACACTTTACAATGCCAGAAAGCACAACATAGAATATAGCCCCATAAAGTCTTTATTGCAATGTGCTTAGCTATTTATGAGCTAAAGAAAAAGAAGGAGAAAGAGAGCGCTTTTTTTTCCCACAGGTTATTCCATACATTGCTGTGCTAAATACTGGTTTGGTGGAAAGCAAACTGAATCCTGCTGAATGTGACCAGCACAGATATCCAACACTGCAATGTGATGGTGGGTAAGTGTTAGGTAGGGGTGGGTACCTGCCAGTGCCATCTGGCTGGGAACGGGTGCCAGTACGTGACAGCGTGATCCATCTGTCCAGTGTTCCCTTACTGGCCACCGAGAGCAGCCGCCTCACCCGCTACCCGCTCCTGCTGACTGCAGAGGCCCCTTTGAGCCTTACAGTAGTCTCATAATAACAGGTTTGTTTTACTGTCCAGCTCCATCTGTGAGAATCAGATGCGGGGCTGTCAAGCAGATACCCCTAGGCCACCTCTGCCATACGATTCACAGCTGGTTATCCCCTCTCCCATTTCTTGACCTTCTTGTTCCCATCTTTGTACCTTCTTTTTTTGTACTGGTCCCATCCAAAGTAAACCATGTATGTTTGCTTTGCTAAACATCCCATTTTTGCTAGATCCATACCCAAATTGTGGATTTCTGATTCCATTACCTGCTACTAGATAAATTCAGCCTTGGAGAATGCTACTGGTATGTTTACCCATGCAGTTTGCTCTTGCAACTTGCCCTCACAAGTTTATTCTTCAAGAGACTCTCAGTTTGTGAGGTTTGGCCGTTTCTTTTCTAGCTACCCCTCAACCCTCTGGGAGATGCACACCTCCCTCGTGCTGCTCTGTGTAACTTTGGTCAGTGTCTCACTCTTGTCTGTCATATCCTGAAATTTCTCATGTCCTGTAATTTTTCACGTGTTTCTAAGCTGGTTTAACCTCATGCGTGGGCTTAGTCAAGGGCCAGGTCGTTTGCCTAAAGCCCTAGCAGAGATTGTGCACTAAATAGTGGGATGACATGTTTAAGATTATTGGGATTAACAGAAAACAATAAAAGTTCAATAGCCTTCTGCTGGCAATTGCACGGCACTGCACTTGCAACTGTGCACGTTGAGCAACTGAGCCACAAACATTCTGTCGTGGATGGGTTGTCGAAGCTGCTGAAGCAAAACACAATGATGGGGTAAATATGTCCTGCGGTACCAATTAGCAATGACTCAGAATATGAGTAAAGAATATAGTGCTATTTAAGAAATAATAAGAGTAGTGCTTTCTTATCATTAAATCTGTCCCTAGTGTGTGCTCTGACACGCTTTAAGGCTTCATTGACTCCAATAACTTTACACAGACGGGTATTCGATGGGATTTATTTTTTCAAATTTTCTTTACTGCTTTAAAGGGAAGATCTTAGTGCATGTCAGTGCTCCAGCACCAAAGTTTTGCTCATTGCATGCACCTGGAAAAGAAAGCAGCTGTTCTTCATTCCTTGTTAGGGTAACTACCCCAGGGCCCTCCCTACATATAAATGAAGCCTTGGTGAGAGAATCTGCTAGTGTTGCTAGAAGAGAAACAAATATCACAGTAAGCAGACTGGAAATCTTCCTACTGCAAATTGATATGCTTCGTATGGATGAAGGGGATTTTCCTGAGAACTGCTTATAAATTGTGAGTACTGGTTTGAAGAATCCATTTGTATTCAGCAGAGATACAGTAGTTTATAATGGAAAAATAGCGTGTTTTCTGTAGGCTATGTGACTTAGAGGTGTTTATAGAGGGGGAAACTGCCAGGTGTAGGTGATGTATTGTTGAGAGTTGTTTGTACTGCTCTGGAAAGTTGTTAGGAAGATACGGTACTGAATAAGATAAAATGTCTCTACTTCTCCAGATAGAAAAAGGTTATGTGTGTATTTGAGAGAGTAATCTTAAATCATATGCAGTAACTAGAACAAACTAAATGGTGCTTTCTGATGTATTGCTTCTAGATTGTTTTATTTCTGACCGTGTGTGTAAAGAGGCCTTCATTTTAAACAGTGTACTTTAAACAGAGAAAATGAAGCATGTGTTTGCCAGGCTAGCTTCTTCCTGTACCAGCCAACATCTGCACTTGATGTTCAACTGGCATAGACAGAGTGTGGTTTAAATTATGTGTTTCACTTTGGAAAGCCTTCAAGTATATACAAGTCCTAGTTTGCGAACAGTTTGTTTAAACATACTGACTTATTTCCAAGGGCTCAGAGCTAGGTTCCTTTTCATGATAAATGTGCCACTATTCACATTTCTTCTTTATGAAAATGCCATTTTAAAGTATCTTTATTGCTATTGTTACAATGGTTTCTGCTGAACATGTGCCAAGACTGTAACATCTGGGTTCTCCAGGATTACCCACTTCTTACCAAAATAAATACCTAGCAGTTATGTGATTCTTATGAGGTGTTGATTGGAGTAAGTGTTCACACAGCTTCAAGAAATCATGTTAAGTACCCTGCTCACTACTGATTATTCCTATACATGTGTTAAACATCCTCTCCTTTATGCTAGTCAGGCTACATGAGGAGAAAAATGTGTGAAAATATCTCTCCCAATGTTATTGGGCTCTTGCATAAGCTTTGGCATACTCCTTAAGAAAGTAATCTGTTAGATCAATGCGATCACAGAACTCCCCATTTGTGTTTGAATTAATTTTGCATTAGGTATAAATTGCTTAATGTTCACCTATCACTTTTCCCTATTAGCCACATCTATAATTCTATGGAATATCATTCATTATTATAACTAATACAGAAAGGAAGATCCACAGTTTAGAGCTTTGCTAATAGCAAGAACATCTCCAAGTGTCTTTGCCTAACTTCTTCCAATGCACACAATTTGGTTGTAACTGTAAAGATTTCATTCTCTGAGCAAATAAGTACTTGTGTAAATATTCTCAAAATACCCATTTAGAGTGCTGCTGGATGAGAGGACTGAGTCAAACTAGTAATGTGAATCCTGCTCACCTTGTTCAAAAATTTTATGAGAATGATATGGCCTTACTTTTAGAAAATAACTAATAGAATGCTGGCAAAGTCCAGAGAGTAAAATATGTTTAACTAGAAGTTGAGGAAAATGCACATGCTTTCATGTATGTGAGAAACAAGTTACTGAAGCCTGGACCAAACCTTGTATCAGTCCTGGAGGTAAATGTCCATGATATGGCAATGGAGCACAAGTGGAGAGTGTGGGCCTTAGCAGATGTTGCTCAGCATCTAGGTTCAAGGCCTTCCAACTTTCCCATTAGGATTTTTTTTTTTTTTTTTTTTTTTTTTTTAAAAAGCACTCTTTGACAATGCATATATCTGTGTACAAATAATAGAAGTTAAGATGCCTCTATGGACTCAAACCAGCAGTGGATGTGATCTTCTAAGGCTTGTTTTTTGCTTTTTATATATTTTTTTTACACCAAGGATCCCAAACATGCTTTACTGTAGCATGGCAAATGAAGTCAAGCACATGCTCCTCTGTATCCATTGAGACCTCACTTAGCTGAGGTTAGTTTGAAAGAGGTGGGAAAGGGTGGTCCTTAGGGAATGGTACATCCAACTTTGGTCTCTGCTTCTCCTTGGACTCCTATCTCCTTCATGATACAGGCTCACAAGGGCAATGAAATTGAGGCTGGATAGTGAATTTAACTGCTGTTTGCAGGAGCTCTGCTTCATTTGCTTCAACAATCAAAACATGATTGTTAAGAGATGAAAGACTTTGTGTAGAGAAAAATAGTCTTGTGGTTGAGACATCCCTTTGTGTTGCTTAAGGGAATGAGGTTCTTGCCCTTTTGCAGAACTGCTCTGTGAGTAATCTAAACTGAATTGTTTTAAAATAATCATTGAGGGAATTAAAGTGGTTGCTTTGTCTAATTACAGGTATTTAAATTAACTGAGTGACTAATTAGAACTCATGGGCATCTCCAGAGCAGGAGGTGAACTCTTCCAGTACAGGAATCTCCTTTTGTCATTTAATTCTGACCCATAAAATTTCCAAACTGCAGCTTAAATTCATTGAAGGTTTTGAATGTAGAGAGCCCTCTGTAGTCCTTGGGAAATACCACCTCTGCAGAATCTCAAGTTGGTCTCGTAAAATTTAACTGAAGCTTTATCTTCACAATGTCCCGTAAAATGCAAAATAAACCATGTTTGTGGAGAATTTCATTATCATAGCAGAAAGCCATTGGAAAAAAACAGCAAAAAAGAAATATTCTTCCTGTGCTTGACTCTTCCTTTAAACTGAAAGTAGAATTAAGAAATGATTATGCCTGTTCACTTTCCAGCTTCCTAAGCAAACAAGGCTACAAAGTAATCACCTCTTAAGTGAGTGCCATCCATGTTGTACCCTGAATGCAGCAGCAGACATCAACAACCTTAATATTTTTAGTGACTTCCATGTGGGCCTGCGGGAGGGTGCACTATAATGTTCCAGCAACGACATTTTTACACTAGAATGCTGAGTGCCTTTGTTGTTATTATGCTGGTGTCTCCACCCGTGGTAAAGTAGGTCATGAATGAAAGTCACCTAAAAGGGCTCAGGGTAGAGAACTGTAGTGAAATGGTCAGAAAAGAATTGTTCTTAGAGCGGGTTCCTGTGTGCAAGCTCCACACTTTACAGCAACTGCATGAGAGAAGTGTTATTTTAGACGATAAATGAAAGAAGGGCTCCTCTCCTGCTTAGAGCAACGTGGTAGGCTTTGAAAAGGTCTTTTCAGCTTCTTTGTTTATGGTGTCCCACCATAGATGTGCTTGGAGGGATAAACCTGCGTTCTCTCCTCGGCAAAGCGAGGGGCGGTGCAGGTAGGAGCCCATTTGGTCTGGCACCTGGAGAGGCCGCTCTGCTGGGCACACGCGGGCAGGCGGCTCCGGCTCGCAGCAAAGGGAAATGAGCACTCGGAGCACTCATGTTCTAGCCTGCCAGCACAGCATTAACGGGTCACAAAATTATCCTGGGTCTGGTTATCACGTACAGTCTTTGCTACCATTGCCAGATACTTAAGAAATATGAAACTTCTGAATTTGATATTGTAAGAATCTGAAAGCAGGGCTGTTAGCAAGTAAATGAGACTGCCATTTTCCAGTGTGAATAAAATACTTAAGGTTTCATCAACTCTGTGAGGTTTAGCCTGCCTTATGAGGCTCTCTGAAGGCAACAGGCTCGGACTAAGCAAGCCTGAGGAGGCACGGCTGTCCGCCTCCCACCTATCTGTAAAATCTCCTCTGTGCTTAGTTGTCTACGTTGTAAGTAATAGTAAAAATATTTGACACATTTGATTTTGTTTCTGCTCATTTTCTGCTGAGCAGAAAATGTATTCCTGTCTACAGGAATTAAATGGAGGCCTTTTTTGTGCTTTATGAATTAGAAAGAGTATATTTTTAAAAGGTAGTAGTGATTGGGGGGAAACCCTGTATAGTTCTAATATGTCTGGAAGTGCTGGCCTTGCAGCATTTTTATGTACTGCAGTGGTTATTCTTGGAATCTGGTGAATCACAGGATGAATTATATATGCAAACATAAAACTTGCTTTAATATTTTGTGGTGAGATGTGCTTGCTCTGGAGCACTGACAAAAAATGTCTGCTTCAGTACTCCCAGCAAGCAAGAAGGGATAGAAGTGCAACTTAACCAAATAAATGTAAATACTCACAAAATATTCTTATGTTCTTGCTTAAATCTATTTTTTTTTCTTTTTTAGCATGGGTAACATTCTTTTTTCTTTTTTTTTTTTTTGTTAAATATTTGATCAGGGAGTGAGGACTTTCTTGCTAGTACTGCAGGATTTGACCTAGAGGAAATGTGTTATTGGGTTCTGCTAAAAGCTGATGCCTTGCTGCGCTCTAGCGGCGCCCGGTCGAACATCCCTGTGCGCGGCGGCTGCAGCCCGGCCCTGGGCCCTGCGTGGCTGATGGGCGCTCGGAGGCAGCTGTTGGGGAGCAGCAACGTGCGCCCCGCTGCCGGGGAGAGCGGGACCAGGGCGGCCGCGGTTACTCTGTGGGCTCCTGCTGCGGCTGCAGGGTGAGCGCCCGGCACTCAGGGCGCAGAGCGACCGCTGCTCTGCTCCTGCTGCCTGGGCTTGTCTGACACCGTGGCTTGTTGGGTGTTTCTCTGAGTTGCTCCGAGCCGCTGGGAAACTCAGGTGTGTTGGTGTTAAATGTAGATGGCTGCTGAACGAGGAGGGCACTGGGGCTGGTTGCTGCACTGCTTTGAAGAAGTCAGATGTGTCCCACTTCATCCCTGAGCTCAGCGGCAGCAAGGTTTGGGCTTGGATATTGATGAGTGTTGACTAGGTAAGTAGAGTGTGTAACATTCGTCAGGAAGAGTGCAAGTCTGTCCAAGGAGGTTTGTTTATTGGAATGGATCTGAAAATGCCTTTTTATAGGCAAAGGAATCAGTGATTTGAATCCCAAATCCCCATTTGCAAGTTGCAATATTTTTAGCCCACGTGGTTTTTTATGGAATAGATGGGGCAGGATTTTCCTCTTGTAGTGTGGAGGGTTGTTTTCTATGGCAGAACAGGGTTCAGTTTTGGGAGCTGCTCTAGGTCTAAATCACACTATAAGTATTTGAGCAGAATGAACCGGTGTTTCTACCATCTCTAACAGATTCAAAGCCACTCTGAGCTACTTCCTCTTGTATGCTTTGTGTGTCGAGCTCATTGCTGCCAAGGGTGTCAGGCAGCCTCATGGACGGTCTTCACTGCTCTGTCCTCATAGGAGCAGGAAGCAGCACTGACTGAGTCCTGGGCTGAACTGGACTGAGACTCTGCCCGTGCTGTGGCCACCACCGAGGGAGGATGAAGGGAGATAGTGGGAACATGGCTGGACTAGGAAGACAAAAGAGATTTATGCAAGGGATAGAAAAAGAAAAGCCAAGATTGAGATTGCCTCTTTGCTGACTTAAAGCAAAAACCCTACAAGTGGTTTCTTCCTTCCTAGAGGATGTTCTAAGACTTAACAAACTTGCTGAATTTGAGCTTCTCTGAAATGCTGCATTCAGTGCTAACATGCTTGTAGCACTTCTGAAGTGTGATGTGATAGTTGAAATACGGTAGAAAAGGAAAAGTAGCTGTAAGATATTAAGGCACCTAGAGCACGTGGCACAGGATTGCTGCCGGGTGGGCTTTGAAGATCTCCAAATAGAGGTGATGAAACTAGTTGCATGCTTTTTGAAACAGTGACACCCAGTCAGCGTGAGGCACCGCTGGAAGGTGGTTCATCATGTGTCCTGGCTATGGCTTTGTTCAGTACAAGGGATGGACAAAACTCTGATCTGCCTGTGGGCTTATTATGCACGGTGCCCATTGCTGCCAGGGGCTGCTAGTGGATAGAAGCAGAAAGCTACAAAGCCCCCAATAAAGCCGCGGTCTTCTGTGTTATTTATTGAACTTGGTAGTCTGATTAAATAGTTGATAATGCTGAAGAGATGGATTGTTGTTTTTGGTTTATTTGTTTTTGGCCGATTTTTAAGTAGGTTCTGGATGCTGTATTTTCCATCTACAGGTTTTTTTGTTAGTTTTAACTGGGAGAGAAAACTAACTGGAATTGAGTTGTGCTTGCCAAGGACTGACTGTTAAAGTGGCAACCAAGTTATGCCTTAGACATTAAAATCTTTCATTATAAAAATGATGCTGCCCAAGTATTTCTGCAAAATGATGTTTCTATTGGAGAATGTTTATGCCAACACAATGGATTTGAAACCAGTCGGGCTAGGCTCTAAAAGCATTTTGATATCACGCCTCTGATGTTGCTCTGAGCTCAGAAGCAGCTGTGCGCAGCCCTGTCCCAAGCTGCCTCCTTTCTGCTGTCCTGCGAGTGTCCCTCACCTCCCAAGTGAAACACCCTGAATGAGGGGAGCGCTGTGCAGCTGTCACAGCTGTAACTAGTTAATGCTGAGGTATAAGTGGCACATGCTCTGGTATTGATGTGTGGAAGAAATAAAGTCTTGCTCTCTGTTCTGTTACGTACTCCAACATCCACAGAAACACTTTGGTGTTTTGTCTTGCTGATTCTAGTGTTTACTCTTGCTTCCTATTCACCTTCCGAAACTGGGACAATGTCATGGTCTTGTTTCCCTGTTGTTTCCCCTCATTCTCACCCTACTCTCTCTCCTCCCTACTCTTTTTTGGGGGATGTGTCTTAAGAATGCTGAGGAAATGCAGCGGCCAAGTGGAATACCCAAATGAATGTTGTTCCGTCTGTGCTGTATGGTAGTAAACGGGAGAGAGCCGTGATTGCTACATTTAACACTTGTACATTTTATTTAGTTAAATCAGCCATTGTACACATTGCAGCTATGTATTGTTAGTGTTGTATTTCTTTTTTTTTTTTCTTTTTTTAATCTTTAACTAATACATGCCCTCATAGATATATTCAATTAGTGTTATCACCATGGGAACAAGATGCTGATTCATCAACTTAAATTCACTTCTCTCACAGTATTCAAGTTCTTTGATAACACAGCAAAAATCAAAATAAGAGGTGAATAACCATTATGTTGTTACACAGAACATCATCTGCACCGCAAATAACACAACAGAAATGCATTTCTTTAGAGCTCCATTCTTGAAGATCATCCTGTGCTGTCTTTGACAGTAAGAAAGCCCCAAAGTACTGTGAAGTGTTTCATCATGGGTCTCATTCATTTTGGCTGCAAAACACTTGTTTGCTCTCTGCCTGCCAAAAGCGGGCTAGCGAGATGCCTTTTGGTATTGTTCTGCCTGCAAGAAGCTAGAACTCCCAGGACGTTTTCACTCTTTTGGCATTGTAACTTTAATGAGAAAGTGCCCTTTTTCTGAGCACTGAGTGAGTCATTCAAAAACAAATAAAGTCAATGGACAGATAGATATTAGCCCTAGTGGACAGAATTTATATTTTTTAATGTGTAAGCTATTAAAAAAATCAAATAGCTGATTAAAAACACTTAAATTTTGTATGCCTGTGCCTCATACTGTCCTAAAATGCTGCAGAGCTCCAACCACTATATTTTAGGTTCTAGAACACCCGAAGTGTCACATCTTTATGTTCCCTTTTCTAAAATAAAAGTGCAGACATGCTGTTATGGTTTTCAGAGGGTTGGTTTAGAAATATATATATAATATATATAAAGATAACAAAATATGAACAGAAACTGGCTATCAAGGATTGTGAGGAACTTTCTCTTTAAAAAACACTTGATTGGAAGATTAAAAACTGCTCGCTCAGTGCTAAGAGGGCCAACAAGCTGACATGGCTACAGAAGGGTTGAGTTCTTTGACTTTCAGATGCCACATGCATGTATCGGGTCAGAGGCAATCTTGATAAAACATGGTGAATTAATGTATTTCTCTGTCTAGTGGGTAGATCTTTGTCCCATAGTTATCTACAGTGCAGTGGACAGCAGGAAGTACCATCAATAAGACAGTGTGGTTTGCTAAAGCAGTGATGAAAACAGGATACTACTGTAGTTATAATTGTTTAATACACCCTGCCACATGTCCAGATCTAAAAGGTTTTAATACCGTATGCAAATGTACCATAGATATAGCTGCTAGCAAGTTGGTTACCTAATTGGGTATTCTTAATTTATTTTAATTTATTTTATTTTATTTTTTTTTTCTTTAACCTCTTTCTGGAAATCTTTAGGTGGCTGGCCAAAGGTCTTAAAAGTTGAGGGCCACGGTTGGCTGTTAATTCATGAAAACAGCTGAAATTCCAGGTTTTTAACCTGACTCTTAGAGCCTTTAACTATAATAGATCCCTAAATTGGAAGTCCTCTGGATGCAGGAGAACTGCAGTGCTTCTTCCTCAGGTGGTCTGTATGCTCAGTTGATTATGTTAACAATTTTTTATTTTTTTTTCTCATCTGTGTTCAGCAGTTTCAGTAGACCTGGTAATCCATTATGTTAACTGTAGCCATAGGCAGTGTGTTCTCCGCAGTCTTTAGGTCCAAATAATCTTGCTATATACAGTTTACATGTTAACATCCCCCTGTGTTTTTTTTTTTTCCTTTTTTTTTTTCTCTCCTTTTTTTAATGATGCATGTACATAGTCACTTGAAGAGGCCAGTTGATGAAGTTGGGTTGACAAATGAAGCTTCCTGAAGCTAGCGCAGAAGCAAAGGAACGGGAAAAGTGGTGGTGCTGATAAATTTCCAGTACAGCACAAGGACAACAATTTGGTGGATAAACCACCCCAAATGAAGGATGCTATCTTTGGTCACAAATTAGCTTACAGGGTACAAAAATAACAAAAACCCCAAATCATATGTGGGGGCAGGGGCGAAATGGATTGGCTGCATGTGCGCGGGTAGGAATGGCAGTGTCTTCCAGTGATTATGTGGCTAACAATGTCACACGTGGGGAAGGAAAACGCTGTGTACTGGGGGAAGGTGACATGACGCTGTTGAGGGGTGGCAGCTTCTCACTTGGCTTCGTGTTTCCAGTCCTCCTTGCAGAAGTGCCTAAGAAGCTGCTGGAGATCGTATTGGAGGTCATCCTGTGGTAGTGCTTCTGGTGTGTCTTCCACCTCTTCTATGTGAATGTGTTTTCCATACTGGTCCTTCATCACGGTCCTCTTCTGGGTACTGGCTTTATTCAGTGTTGTCCTAAAGAAAAAGAAAGAGAGAACTTTCTTTAAAATTCATGGCTCCTGAAGCCTTTATAAACCACTCCTTCTAAAGCAAACACTGCTTTAACGGGCTTCCATAAAGTAAACTAATAAGAGTTCATCTGTACCTACATAAGCACCCGGTTTCATGTGCTTGACAAAAACGTGCTGTAACACACAGGTGACATAGCAGAAGCCACACAAGACCTTCCTACTTGCTCTGTTTAGCTTTGTGTTGTCTTGTAGAACAGTAACTCAGGATTTCCTCACCGTGCTTTCACCTTCTTTAGATGTATTATCTAAAGTCTTTTTGAAGATGTCTGAGTAAGTCAAGTCTTAATTCTGGCTGTCAGAAAAACTGTACTTGGGGCAACCAGTATGTTAAAATGTTTTATTCATTTTGCTCATAGTTCTGCTACTTCATCAGAACTTCTTGCCCTGCTAGTAAAAACTTGAAACCTCCCCTAGGGCTTGCAGATCTATGTGTGTAAAAGCAGTTGCCATTGGACAGCTGGATGTCTCTCAGCCTGATTTAGAAGCCCAAATTTTGGTGTGCGTGAGGAAGGCCCTTAGGAATCGGCACACTTGGAAATTCCTGATTGCTCTGCCAGGAATAGCTAGATGCACAAAACTATTTAATCTGGCAGTTGATGCTTCCTAATTTGACCTATATGACAAAAACTTCCCTCTATCAGGCACAAGGCCTTGACACAAGTATTTGTTGCTTTATCTAAAAGTAGAGGAAGGTCAGCAGGTCTCAGATCCATTTATCCGTGCAGCACCATCGCAGTAGCTCAGAAAACAGCAGGTATTTGCAACTTGTAAGGGCTTCCCTCCCAAAGAAGTGAGATACTGCTTATCCCAAATATAGACACAAATGAGGTCAAAATGAGTTAAAACTGGCCTTTAAAAAAATTATCAGTTGGGGAATGGTATCTGTTACTGAGCTAGTCTTTCCAACCGAGTGTAGACTTTTCCAGTGCTTCTTGTACATGCAGAACATCAATGTTAGTAGCAAAATTTAGTACTTTTGCAAATAAAATTTCAAATACTGCCAGATAGTGACTTCACTTCATATGCTCACTTAAATCCACTTGCTTGTTAGTGCTTTTCTAGTCTCATCAACATGCCAAGCCAAACCTTTTAATAACTGATCCGTCGTCTTTTGTGATTTCTTTCTCTATTAAAGCAGGGAGTTGGACTTTCGTTTGGTAACCTGTATAGCTTAAAGCCTAAATAAAGCAGAAACAGAAACCTAGGACATAAGATAATTGTTCTCTATATTAATGAAGTTGAGTAAATGTATGCAAAGCTGAGGAGGTGTTTAAAAGAAATGGCATGCTGAGAAAAGCATGAAGACAGAAATAACTTGGAAGTATGTGCCTGCCACTTGCCTCCTTTTAAATCTTCATCAGATAGATGAGTAACGGTTTCTCATGCAGGACAGTCTTGTTGTTGCTAATAATTGCCCTGAAGGGTCTCTTGGTGCTTTATTTTCAGCCCTACATGAGGTTTGGAGCACCACATTTGCAGAGCCCAAGATTCATATCTATTTATAACAAGTCTTTTCCGGTTGCACAAAGTCTTCTTTCCTTTATACGTGTTTCAACTCTCCTCTTGGGATGTGGGAGCAAGAGAGAGCTCAGAACAGTTGCCTGCTCCCAGTGCTAGCAGTACCTAGGCAAGGAGCGAGTCCTGCGCGCTCCATGGGAACGCTGCTGCTGCTGGTAGCGCCTCCCGGGGCGGGGAGGGAAACTGGGCATTCAGTGGGACACAGCCTATTTTCTGACTCTCCACCGCAACGCCTGCCACCTTTTGCTGCTTGTGCTGGTTTTGCCAGGAGAGAGGCATCTGGCTACGCGGCCTGTATTTATAGGAAGATTTGGCATTTCAGTTGAACTGCTTACTGTTCTCCTCCTGCAAGTGCATGCAACGGTTGTACTGTAGAAACCCCGTACCTGAACCATGAAACTATTGCAGCTGTGCTCTTAGGTGATATACTTTGTCAAACTACAAAAAGTACTCAAGTTACATGTATTGCCAAGAAGCTGTTTTCCATGTGAGTCTTCAAGGTAACAAGGTATTGTTTGCCTGTTATTTAAAGGAATAATGGTTGGATTAAAAGGAAAGGGCTAGCAATTCCTTATAGGAAAAGTATATGTGTTCATAGAGTTTTCTTACTGACATGTATAAGTTGATCAGCAAACACCTTAAAAGAAGAAAGGTGCTGGATGGCCTGGTAGCTCTCTCCTTCAAGGACAAAAGGAACAACTGCCGTTATACATGGACCTGTCTAGAGAGCAGATTCAGGCACTGTAAGTCCTGAAGTAAGCTGCATGTGTTGCAGCACGTGAGTGGGCTGGTCTAACCATACAAGTAGTTTATCTACTTTAGTCCAAGCCCTCAATGTTTCTAGAACCTTGAAATGTTTCATAGCTAGCACTCTAACAATGCACCTTCCTAATCTCCCTCTGCTTTACATCCTTAAGTCTTTGCAGCCTGGCTAAATATAGCCATGATGCTTATACTTGGTAGGCGAGTGATGCTCCATCACCAAAACCTGTTCAGTAGAGTACAACTTGTCCTTGGGTTTGCTGTGACATATGTTTTAGCACTTGTGTTTAAAATGCCTTTTTACCTCTTCAAAGTCCTCTTTGGCTGATGGAAGATCAGTAGCTAAGCTCGCATCCCCCAGGTGTTTCTCCATTCTCTCTCCTTGCACTACAGTGGTCTTTATCACTTTGCTGACCTTGCGGCCTTCTACTGGTTCAGATTGGAAGTTGGAGGCACTAGACAAAATGGCAGGTTCAGACAACGTCATCTGGAGGGTCAGAAGACAGAAGTATGAATTGAGTATGAATCACGTAGCAGACACAGACTAAGCCTAGTTTTTGGTTAGCTTTATGTTCTCTCTTCATCCCTGCCCTGCAGAACAGCAATATAAGTGTCTCACTTCCTATGTGTGAGCAGTCAGTGCACGCTCGCTCTTCTATGTTCCCTGCTGTACAGCTCCAGGCCTACACTGTGAGATTTGTGCAGGTCCGGGTTGCAGGAGCAGCCCTGGATGATTTACTGTGCTGCTGCTGCCCCAGCTGAGCTGCTGTATACGCGGGGTCAGCGGGTAAGGCTCTCGGCCACCTCAGCACAGGCTGCCGTCCTGGCTGCCCTGCCAGAGCCGGGGGGATAAATATAATAAAACTGTAGTTTTAGAATGACTTAACTGCAGACTCCTGGAGAAAATCAAATCATCTTATCTAAGAAACCTAGCATAGGTTGTAAGTGTGTGTGTTATCAAACCCCTTATCACTCATATGTCATCTTACATAAGCTGCTTAAGCATTTGATAACTTTTCATAAATCATTCAATTTGAACCTGTCTTCTGACTTTGTTATGCAGAAAAAAATAGCCTTCCCTCCCTTTTCTACTCCTTTTTTTTTTTCTGAAGCCCTTCCATATGCAAGGATTTTTTAAGTATAATTAATAATAATGCTGGTGGCATGAGACTTATTTATGAAGTGTGCTCTTAAAGTGTTTGGGCTGTAACAAGCTCAGTCAGCAGTGCAATGCCTCTTCCAAACATTTCTTGAAATGTTGCATTTCAACAGGCATTATATAACAGCAATGTAAGTTGGGAAAAAATAGAGTAGGAAGCTCTGTTCATTGAGATGCTTTGCACGTCACAAGGGAAGTGGAAGATCTCACCTCAGACTGTTCACTGTCACTCTTCAGCACAACCCGTTTTACAACTTTGGAATAACTATCTCCTTCTCCAACTTGAACAGGCAACTGTTGTGATGTTCCCTGCATTGTGACTTCTTCTCGTTCTGTGCCATCTGCAGAAACGTATCTGCGGATGATCTTTCTTGTGATCTGAAAGAATGAAATAGAGATTTGTGTGTTGAGGAGGAGGAAAATCAACAAAAAGAACATATAGTAATAAGAGTAATACAGTACTCTTCCTTATTTTCCATATAGTTTCAATTTCTTCAAAAACTCTATTAATTTTTCCAGACTGCAGTGTATGGAATAGCATAGGTATCCAGATAGTATAGGTATTTCAGTGCTTTAGCCTTTTTCCATGTTTCACAAACACCTATCGCCAAGTTGCACAGTGATGCTGTAGCCCAACGTAAGCTCTATACAGTAGAACTTCCAGTAATTTACTTCGCAAGCAGACATAAACATATTTGAACTACTCTTTAAAATAGTAGCTATTCCGAAAAGAGCCTTATTACCTTAGAGAGAAAATATACTTTACAATCATACAACTGCTAGAGGGCACCTTAAGACTGACACTTTCAAAAGAATCCTTGAATTGAAAGACTTGAAAATGAGGCCATCAGCTTGGTGATCAAGACGGTAGAACTAGATTGACCAAGGGACGTGGACACTGACTGGCGTCGCTCCCGACACTGCTGGAGCTGACGGGCTCCATCATGCTTGACAACTGAGCTGGAATGAAGCCCCTAAAGAGACTGACCTGGTGTGTGGTGAGGCCAAAGAGGAGCAGAAGAGAATTACAAGGTAAAGATAAGATAGATCTTTCTAGTATAAGCATATTCTCCTCGGCATGATTTAACTTTCTGCTTTCTTCAAGGGCTACCCTGTGGCTTTAGATGAGATTAACATTAAGCATATACCTCTCTTGCCTTCCCCCCCGACCCCATCCCGCCTCCCTTGTCCAATAACTTATTTGTTCTGATGCACAATCAGATGGTCTTGTGTGTCCAACGGTCACAGAGGCAGAGATATCTCCACCTCTATGGTCTACAGAATTTAGCCTCCTCAGCGTGCTCTGGATATGTTTGTTTTATGAGGTCATCATGGAAGAAAATAATTCCTATATTCTCTATTCCATAAAACCTGAGTTGTATTTACCAATTCAAAATTGAGGAGTGTGTACAGTCACAACTGAGGAGTGATTTTTGAGGAACAGGATTTTGATGACTCTTGGGTATCTATCCCTCCAACAGTTCCTTAATATAGGCAAAGTCATGCTCCTAGATAGCACTTCAAACAGTATGTGCATTTATTCATCCTTCCTCTTATAGGGCAGCAGGAAGGTGGCAGGAAGCACAACTGACAATACCTTCTTTACCACTGTGTGGCCATATTCATCTGTATATTGCTCTTCTGTGACTGATTCTGCTGGAATTTCAGGCATACTATCAGCCTGTATGACAAAGAACAAACTTCAATTAAGCAGAGACTTAAAGTAAGTAGTTTTATTTTTAATAAGAATAATAGCTAATTTTAAAATTTGTTAATTGGTTAAAGAAAAGAGAGAAGTATGGGGGGGAAAAATATTCTATAGATAAAAATTTAGAAAATTATTAGCATGTATTAGAGAAATAGAAAGCAAGGAAAGATATATCAGAACTGACAGGCAAATATACATTAGTTGATTATATTCAGATCTAAAAATCTTTGTCCTCCTACTTGAGGTATCTCATGGTCTATAGAGCAGGGTTAGCAGTTCTGCTGTAGTCATCTTCTTGACAGAAAGAACTAAAACAATGTATCTAAAGGCCATGCATCATTTTGGAGCATTCTATCTTCAGGTGCACTGTTAGCCAAGAGCTGTCTCAGCAGATGCTACCAGGACACGATCACCACTGGCACATGCACTAGGTCCACACTTGGTACCTGAATAATCACCCGGCGCCGAACGACCCTGGTAGTTACCATCTCTTCCTCATCAGAGCTGATGTCCAGCTTGCCTAACTGCTCTGCTAATTCCTATTGGGAGCAGGGAAGCAGTGCTGTGTTTACTGAGGCTGTATGTGGTACTAGCAGTACTTACAGGTTCTAAGTTGTTTTAAGTCTAAAAGCGTCTTTGGAAAATCGTTGCTTTTTAGATTTTGATCTTTTTCTGTCCTCTGAGCCTTCGTTCTAAGCCTTTTGATCTTGGAGCCTTCATTCAAATGTTACCCCTGAAATTCAACTATGATAAGCACTCTGCAACTAAGCCTTTTCTCCTTCATTTCATGGTTATCAGGCTGATAACTCTCATTTTACAGACTGTGCGAGACAGAAAACTTGCTCTTTTGCCTCAGTTACTTTGAGACAAAGTAGACATATACCTTCTCTAAAGAGTCCTCTTCATAAGCACTTCCAATCTTCCCTGGTTGTTCATCGCTTGACTCCACTATCACTAGACTAGTTCTCCTGGGCGAGAGGTCGTCTTGGTGCAGCTGGAGGTCGTCAGGCTCTTGGATGATGGGAGAGTCTCCTTGCCGAGCAGAGGGCAGGGGCCCTGGGGATGGTGCTCCACGCTCAGTTCCTGGAGCTGTGACACTGTGAATTACAAGTTCACGTCAAGTACTTATGATGCAGTTCTTGATTTCTGTAAATGAAATATCCCTGCACTCAATAAAAGGTGTTATTCCTTTGAGGTAAGTCTACACATAATTGGTACTCTCTGAGTTGCTACAGAACAATCTAGCTAGGACCCACTCATCTCTCTGCCTAAGGAAATCCTCCAAACACTTGCATCTTTTTGTTTCTAAAAATTATCAGGTGCATATAAATGCTGGTATCTGTGTATTTCTTCTCTTCATTCTCAAAAAAACCTGGGGTAAATGGTACCTTTTACTTAAATTCCTGTTACTAAAATTGTTAACAGGTATAGAATAACTTGCATGGATAAGTGGGTGTGCTTTTTTTTTGTTTTTTTTTTTATTTTTCTTTGTTTTCATGTTTTGAGTTGGGCTTTGGCAAGCTATTGTGCTCTCCCAATTGCTGTCCCTGAAATAGCTGTGGTTACAGAGAAAGAAAAGATTTCTTGGTAGTACATGTTTAAGGTACTAATATCCAACCTTATTTCCTTTTAGGGTATGTTTAACTATTTAGAATTAGCTGTGTTTGATATGACTTATAGTAACTTTCCCTGTCATTGCTACTGTTTGACAATACTGTACATTGCTACAGTATTGACAATATTGTCTGAAAAGTGTTTGTCTCTGGAATAACAGAAGTTATTCCAGTAATAACCATAGGATGTGAATGTTTTCCAAGGAAAACCATAGGATGTGAATGTTTGCTATTTCGTTAGCCTCGGATATCCACATTTATACGGCTTCTAGTTGTCACTATGAACAACGGGTAGGGATGAGGGGAAGAGATACGTGGATTTCCTGGTTACTGTATCAGCTCAAGTGAAATCAGCCCCAAATCGGAATTCAAAGCTATCCAGTGCAAGCCTTCTAGATCTGTATTTTATCATATTCTGTTTATTTGAGTACTTTTGTCTTGTCTGTATAGATGCCTGTTTCCCTTGCCACCTAGTATTTTGTTTTTTTAAATATAGTTTTTGTCAAGATGCAGTTTTGAGTTTTGCGAGAAATCATTACCTCGGAAAAATCATATTTCTGAATTCAGAAATGTACCTGAAGTTGAGAAAAGGACCCTTCAGTGTAAATTCCACTAAGTAAGTTTAACATTACTTGCTTGCCACCTAATATGTGGAAAATAGATTGCAAAAATAACCCTCCATTATCTATCCTTTTCTTTCATACATACTAGACTGGGTTATTGCTTTATGTTCATAGTGAAGAACAGACCCCACTCTTGCAATCCTTAATGCCTTCTCCTTATGGTTTAGGAAGTTAAGCACAGAGTAGCTAATGAATTAACATGCAGAATCAGAGAAAATAAAAGCTTGTCCATACGCTTCAGGGAAAAGCTAAAAAATCATCTTATTGCACAGAAGAGGGGTAATCTGTTCTTGGTAGCTTTCGTTCTGATCTTTTCACACTCACCAGTATTCCTCTCGTGAAGCAGCAGATGGCTTTTCTGACACGTTTTGGGTTTTCCCTGAGAATTCAGCTTGTACTTGCTCCTTATGTGCTTGCCTCAGGAGCTCGGCCATTGATAGCTCTGCCTCGCTCCTGGGAGTGCTGCCCTGAAAAGGGGAATAACTGACCGAGACATCTTCCTCGGAGACGATGGGAGGGTGTTCAGGTGGGTCACTGTCTTTAGACAGCTGGTGGTGGTGCTCGCTCTTGTTCCTGCTGCTGAACACTTCATCTTGCAATGCAGAAAACCCTTTAAAAAGAGAGGAGAAACGTGAAGTACCATTATAAACCTCAGTAAAATGCAGCAAGTCCTCTCATGTCTCCACTTATGTTGAACATTCCAGAATGGAAATTCTGTGTTTTCGCTCTCTCTCTTCCTTTCTTTTCTTTACTAGCTGTTTTCACTGGGATCATACTCTTCTGAGAAGAAGAACTTGGGTAAAAACACAAAACTGTTTTGAATCTGAACAGGCTATCAGAAAGCCTGTTCTAGAGTCTTGCAGGCTTTATCTTAAACTAATCAGTTATTTTATTAGAACATTAGTTATGGAAAACATGACTTTCTATTCATAAATCATCTTACAGATGGGAAGCTTGCTGCTATTATCTTACTGGACTACTACTTTAATATTCAATAAAGGGCATAAAAGAAAGGAAAAAGATTCTGTTTAAGATAACTAGGAGTTACTATAAATTATAATTACAGTAGTAGTCTACTGAACTTGAACACTTAAGAAATTAGCGGTATCATAGTAGAATTGCAAGTGCTGTCACAGATACTTGAATAAAAGGTTTTTCCAAATAATTGCTTTTGGAAACTATCTTACAAGTTTTCATCAAATGGCAATACAACCTTGTTAACTGTTAGGAAAGCATTTGTATAACAAGAGAAGGAGGGGGAAAAACCCTAGGTGCAAGTATTTGCAATGCTTTATTTATTGTTAGCATTCCTTTTATTACATTTTAAGAATGACTAATGTGGGTGTCTTATATGGGGTGAAATGGTGACCTGTGCATTGTCTGCTTGCATTAATCCTTCCTATTTGTGCTTGAGAATTCAAACCATCCACATGTATTCCCTGATTACCCCCACCAAACATTCCGGGACAGAAGCCGGTGGTCGGAGGCGAGGCCGCGGGCAGCGCGGGGACGCCGGTACCTTCGCTGTGGTCCAGCCCTATCGTCTGCTCCATTTCCGCGTACGTGCGAGCGCCGGGGACCTGTGTGGAGTCTATGCCGCTGGTCTCCATGAGATGGACGATGTCCATTCGGTTGATTTTTGTAAGACACTGGGTAAGACTTGTATCTGTGGCATGGGAAAGACCATCTCTCTGAGCTGAGAAGTTCACATACTCCCTTCCTTCAGTTTTCCACATCAAGGAAATACACTGGATGCTCAATAATATAATGTATAAAATATGAAGATATTTAAAAAATTGCAAGGTAAACTTGCGAATTGCATGAAGCAGTACATACAAGAATTGCCATCCTTTTTACCACCCTCCCCTTAGAAATTTAATTCCTCCAGACACGCACGCACAAACACACACCCCTCCATTAAGGAAAATGTGGCCTTAGATTTTTCCATGCTTATTTTGCTGTCAAGTCCTTCAAATGAGCAAGCCCAAACAACTTGTTCTATGAGCACAGAATTTGATGGTATGCCGTGTTATACAGACAAGCTTAAAATATAATCACATGTATGGTCATTCTGTCACCTAAATTTTACCCATGCTTTCTTTTTGCAGCTGCATCAGCACACATCTGTCAGCTCCCCTGGCAAGTTGGAGGCACTGCAGATGTGCTATTACTGGAAACAAACCTGTCACGTGTTTCCCATCCCTTTCAAGCCAGTATTTCAGGAGTGCATGGCTCTGGTCTTGAAGCGAATTAGGATTTTCAATTCGGATCTGGTGAATTTGCTCCTCTGTGAAATCCAGCTCTCTTGCTAACTCTGAAAAAGAGTTCCGTTTCTGTTAGGGTTTGTTTTGTTCTCTTTACAACTACTGCAATGTCTGGCAACAGCAAAAGAGAAAAGAAACTTGTTCAGAAGCAAAGTTTTCTTTGCTTCATAGGTATCTTGTGTTGTGGTGGACACACGGTTAAACAACATGCTACTGAGAGCATTTTGTTATAGCTGGAAGTGACAAAATGTAACAGGAACAAGTTATTAGATAGCTAGAAAACCATAGCCGGAAAAATACATGAGCAAATCTTGCAGCTGCAGACTGCCAAGTTCACCAAACTCCATCCCCTGAAATGTCATTTTAGCAACATTGTTCAAAAATCTACTGCAATAATTGGATTTAAATAATGGCATTTTTTAGGATTAGATTAAAAGATAATGATATTACTCCCATGGACTAATTTCATTAAAAACAATGTCTAAGAAGTGCAATTGAAAATCAAAAACGGTGGACCAAGAACTTGTGTCTTTCTGATCCAGCATAAGCGCAGACTGTCTCCTAGAAAAGAAAAATGACTTTACTGATCTATAGTCTCTTTTTTATCCAGAATCAGGATCAGCTTCCTGCTGCTGTCATATGTGTGACTGTTGAAATAGGCCATCAGATTCGTTAGAGCCGAGGGGAGGACTTGTAGATTCAAACTGCTACATCTGACCTCCGGATTTCTGCTCCTCTCATAAGGAAGAATTCATACTTGACACTCTTCTGATTTTTTTTTTTTTATTTATTTATTTTCCTTACAGAGGCAAGGTCTTTATATTGGTGGGCCCATGTTATAACAAGCAGGAAGGCCCTACACCCCAAGTCCTAACTAACTAGACTTGTCTCTGAGGTGTTTTGTAAAAGAGCCAGCTATAAACTTGAACAAATATACAGTAACTCTATATTGAATGTGAACCCTAGGTAATGAAAGAAAAATTGCAAAGAAAGCAACCGCAATTTTATCTCCCAAATTGAAACTGGACACACTGACATTTATGCAAGATGGGTATGTTTATGCAGATATTTACTACTCTACTGTCCCTGGAATGCTAGAAACATTAGTATTATTTTGCTATTGCCTTAGACATTACTATTACATTAGTAATACTAGAAACATTAATAGTAAAGCTGTGGGTAATGTCTATTTTGATGAGCATCCATGTCTTCTGGTTTGATTTTCAGACCTTGTTATTTAAGCACATGCACACACACTTCCAGCGAGGGCTCCTGCCTTTGGCCAGCTCGAGCTGTTCTCTGTTATTTATATAGGTACAAGTTCTATGGATTTGTAAAGAATTTATGCTGGAAGGAGTGACTTAGGCTTCCAGGTCTCCCTAAGGAATTAGAGGTGGGAAAAGAAATGGGTAAGTAACATAAAAATGTCAGTGATATTTTGCATATACTCTGTAGATACTTATAAAACTAGTAGACAATAATCTAGTCCTTATTATGAGGAAATTTACATTGTTGTAAAGTACACAAGTCCTTTACTCTTGCTTATCTTCAGGAGTACCCTACTGGCTAAATGGCTACAAAATAAGTTTTTTTTTTTTTTTTTTTTCCCCCCCTCATAAGGTCTGTGATTTGAAAGAACTGACTACTCTTACCGAAATCATAGGTAAATGGGTATACATAGGAATATGTAAAATATCCCTATACTTCTTATATGAGAAAAATACTCTAGAATAGTGTACTGAATATAAAAAAGGTGTGGAGTTTGTTTCCTATTCTTGAAGATCATTTTTATGGTTACCTTTGTTGTTGGATTGAACAGTTTAATACACTGTCAAGATTTCTGCAAAGCTCATTTTATTTGTAAACACTTTTTGACTGCTTTTATGTGTGTATCTTGATTAAAAATTCATTCTCTGTCACTTTTGCTTGTCCTCAGTATTGATGACTCATTGTTGGATACTTTGCTTATTATTTGCAACTTATTTGCACATAAGTGCAACTATTTCCAACTAATTTGCAAATTGTGATTAAATTGCAACTAATTTGCAAATATTATAGTATGGTTTGCTACTCTGCAATATTAATGTGATTACTACAAATATAGCCTGCTTAATCCCTTCTCCCACCACAGAATTCAGAAAAAGAATCAATTGCATCTATCCCTCGTGTGGCTTTCCGGACCAGAGTTTTCAGAGCAGAGCTGACATGAATTCCTGTATTCATCTACGTACAGTACAGAGCTGATGCCTTTGGAAAGAAGAAGGGTAGGTAACCTATGGCAGCTCTTCCTTGCTCTCCTTCTAGTAGTTTCTCCTTCTGGTGATGACATAGCAGATGTAGAATCTTCTCCTGCTTTTTCTTAAGAGTCTAGAGACATCTTAGTTGCCTGAAGAAAATTTAGTTCCTATAAACTACTGAAGAATCGTGTTGAGATAATAAAGCCATCTAAAAGCAATGCAAAAGCATCAAGGAATGGTCCCTCTTGTTTTTTTCTAGAGTAGATGACGTGCATTGTACCTGTCCAGCTGAATCCCAGATGATCAGCAATGTGGGCCAGTCTTTCCTCTGTTCTTTCCTGATCATTCTGTTGATCTAAAAGGTCAAAAAGAACAGCCACATGTTGCCTTGACCGGTTAAAAGGCAATTACGCAAGTGACAAGACCCGAAGAAGGAAAAGGTTCTTTTCCTAACTACTGCAGTTAACCTTGTGTGGACAAGCTATTATACTTGGATGCCTAAAGGGGAGGGTTGTAGGTTGTTCTTCTGGTTAAAAACAACATTTAAAAAAAAAGAAAAAAAAAAAGGCACCACCACCAAAATCCTGCCTGACTTATTTCAAAAATCTGCTCTATTTTTTTTCCATTTGAAAATCAGGCCTTTGTGTAATCACTTACACAAAGATCCAAGTGGCCGTTTGGGCCATGAATTTTATTCTAGAGCCTCATTATAAGAGTAAGCTGAAGACTTGGACAAAGCTGAGCCATAATTTTCAATGCCTCCTTAGTGAAAGCTAGAGTTGAAAGAAATTATGTTGGATGGTTCTTCCAGTTGTGTTGTTTCTATAGCAGGCAAGACTTTGTTTACACACTCTGTAAGTGTGTTATTTCATATAACGGTTTATATTTCAGATGTTATTTTTAATGCCTTTGAAAGGCACTAGTGGAAAGAGTCAATGAAGGCAAGGAAAACTAGGTGGTCGTTTGCCAGTCTTCATTTAACAGTGAGACTGACCCTCTCATTGCTAAAGCTACTTTGAGAAGTGCAGAATTTGAGCTTTGATTTTTCCCTGCATTCCCTGGGGGAAAAAAAACAACTTCTGGAAGTGGGTATAGGCATTTTTTTTGTATTAGTAACTAGACCTCTGTCGTAGCTATTCAGGTGGAGTACACAGGCAGGATAAAACCAATCAAAACACCAAACAACTTCTACTATGTTACGTCATGGGTGATAGAGAATTTTCTTGAAGTAGATGGCAGGAAAAGGAGCTGGAAAGGGGTTTGTTTGTTTGTTTGTTTAAAAAATGTAGTTTCTTTGTATAAAAGCTTAAAGGCAAATCCATTTGCCTGTTTCAAGCAATGCCAAACACTCGCTATTAGTAAAAAGGAATAGGGAAGAATTGCATATTAGTAATTATTTATTAGGGAACAGGGAAAACCAAAAGTCAAAATGTGCATGGCCTGAAGGATCAGTTAAATGATAAAATAATGTGGGTTTTTAGAAGTGTTTTTTATTGATTAAGCTAACACTTCCCACGAGCATCCATGGTTTGCAATCTTGAGATTTTCACAGACATGAAAAACAGAGACACAAAACGAACAGTTCATGGGGTTGCAGGGGAGTATGGGGAAAACAACCAACTACAAACAAAGACAGACACAAATGTTACACGTATCTACAAATGCGCACACACACGCGCGCGCACACACACATACATATACACACACACCCCAAACAAAAAAAAAACAAAGAAAAATTTAATTCATGACATGCGTCTCACAGGGACTCTCAGTCATTGGCAAATACCTTCAGCACGGTCATGGACATTTTCATCAGGGATACGTTCAATCTGAGTCTCTACAGACTCATCCCAAATGGGTCTGGTGTCAAAGATGTCTTCGGGAACTGACTGCTGGGTCTCACTGGATGGCATATTTTCAATAACTGAAACTTCTAGGGCACTACTGCTTTCATCATCTGAGACTAATTCTTGCTCTCTCTCTGACTGTGTGAGTCTTTCCACTAACTTAGTAGCTTCATCACTAATTTCTTCAAAGAATTCTATGGAGTTCTTGTAAAGGTCAAAAAAATATTCCTTATTTTCTTTTGTGGGACTAGAGGCACTGCGGGAAGCTGTAGCGCTCCTGCTTTTAACCGGCAACCGGGATGAAAATACCTTAGGTCTTGCTGTTGTTGCCTCCTCTGAGTCTAGCTCGAGCTTCATCTCTCTCTCCCTCTCCCTGGTCTCTGCTTCTGCCTCTGCATAGCTCCTAGCTTTTACTGAACGTTTAGTCTTTGGGTCTGTGGGAATACTCGCATCGGACTCGGATTTACTCCGGTTATCCTGTTTCGTAGGTAGTTTGCTGGCCGTGTCGAGAGCTTTGGGTGACTCTAGCTTGTGGGTAGATGTGTCTGTGTGTGTATATTGCTGCTCAGCTCTTTGGAAAGCGGTTTTGACTGGAATTTTAGACTTTGGTTTCGCTTGGTCATCCTTTGCTTCGCACTGCAGCCCGTCTAGGAAGTCGCCTGTGATTAGGCTCTCGGTTTCTGATTGTTGCAGTGACTGTGATACCATGGCGGTTCTTACAGGAATTTTGGATTTGCTTTCACAAGAAGGCACTCTCTCCATAAGAGCAGTAGGGATTTCAATCACAGATCTCTCTTCCTCTGGTGAAGAGTCAGGGGACTCCTCATCCTTTTCAGAAGGAACAAATTTAGTGACTTTGGAAAAATCTAGCTCATCTTCCACTAGAGACTGCTCGGGAGAGGTGGGGCAAGGCACCGGACTGCTATCGGCGTTATCGGTCTCTCTATCAGAGAGGGGCTCAGCCTCAGAGGCAGCAGGCTCTTTCTTGGGAGATTTTGAAGAAGCTGAAATACCCATTTTAATTGGAATTCTGGATTTAAGCTCTGCTTTTGTGGTGCCTATGCTGATGCCTACACTAGTCATTTCTTCTGACTTATCACTAGACTCGCATGCTAGGAGTGAATGCTCCAGTGCATCTTTTTCCAGAATATCAGAGTCCTCTACTTCTGAAAGTGAAAATGGATCTGGAAAAGTCTCTATCTTAGATTCCTCCTCTGATGCTTCTTTAATTTCCTCAGCTAAAGAAACTTCTTCCTGAGGCTCCTGCCCCATTTGGAAGAAGTGAAAATTTTCATCTGAGTAGTTCCTTTTGGTCATGTCAATGGCTCCACTTCGAGTCATTTCAAAGAGCTTTCCTTCCTGGAAAAGAAAAGGATTTTGTTCGTTAATGGGCGTCCCTTCCTCTGTGGGCGTTCTGGCCGGTGTGGTGTCAGGCGTTGTGCCTTGCGATCGCCTGTCTACCATCAATCCAAATATTTTTTGTTCTTCTTCTTTCACCCGAGCCTCAAAAGCTTCATCATCTTCACGTATTTCGCTCCACGTGTCAGAATCCACATCGGTTTTGGTGATGACAACCTGACTAACCAAACTTTCTGTTTCGGTTCTTAAATACTCATGGGAGGATTTATCTAATTTAGCAGAATCTGATGCTAAGGACGGTAGTGACACTTTCTGAAACGCATCTCCTTGGTTTGCCTCTATTGCCATACACACTTCCTCTGAAGACTGGCTCTGACTGCACGTGCCTCTACTGAGCGCAGCATCACCGCTGTGCTCCCTATCTCCCTCAGGAGGACAGGCTTCCCTGGAGAGCAGACTTCTGTCACACCCTATCTGATTGTCAGAGGCAATAAAGAAATGTTCAGAAGAGACATTGTCATAAGGGCTTACTAAATGAGAAGCACTACTTAGAGTAGCGTCTACTACACAACTTTCATGTTCCACTGTCTTAGTGGCAAGAGAAGAATTCTCTGATAAGGACTCCTCTTTCAGAGCATCTCGCTGAGATGTTTCAAATAGTCTGTCTGCTTTTCCCAAAGCAGAAGGGTTAATGGTGTCATCCTGAGTCAGTTTACTATCTCGTGGCATAGAGTGCTTGGCAGGACAGAGCCCACCAGAACAGTCATCTACTTCCTCTGACACAGTCCCAGTATCCGGGATGTCTGTGTGGCTTAACAATCTAGTGGCTTTAACATCTTCTCCAGGAGTATCAGATTGCTGTAGCGTTAGTGGAGACTCACTATGAACTTCTTTTTGAAAACTATCATCAATGGAATGACTCGGAGTACCCTCAAATTGTGTGACGGGGGTATTGGGACTAACTGTTTCTCTCTCGGCTGTGCTATTGCATCCTGATTCGTCAGCTCCTGCTGATATACAGCCATTGGAATGACAAGTGCCCGATTCTTCTACTGGCTTGTCCTGTTTTGCCTGAACCTCACCTATCTTCAAAGAACATTGTTTTGAATCAACAGGTTGAAAACCTGCTTCTTCGGGGCTAGATCTGGAATCAATACTGGATGGTAAGGGCGAAGGAGGTTGCACCTGGAGCACAGGCTCCATTAAGAGGCCCGAGTCAGCTTCTTTTTTTAGCTGAGCCAGTTCTGGCTCACTGACTGAAGTAGAAGAACTTTGTCTAGATTCAGCGGCAGACATCCCTGCTTTAGGTATTGTTTTCTCTCTTAGAACTGTTGACTCTGATTCTTCCACCTCACATGCAGCTTCTGAATCGGCACCTACAGAAGAAGATTCATCTTGCTTACAATCCTTTTTGTAATCTCTTTTCTGCTTTGCTTCTTGTTCTAGTTGGTCAAACATTTTGATTTTGGTCACCATTTTAAACATCTCCTCTTCTGGAGTGAATCTTTTTTTTGGCTCACTTTCTGGATCATCCTCTACTTCTTCACTGACTTCAGGGATCACAGCTGACTTGGGTATGTTTGCCAGTGCTTGTGAATCTGCTGTTTTAGGTGTGATTTCATAGCTAATTTCTTCCGAACTAGGCGTTTCAGGCGAAAGAGGACTTTTGCCTGAACTTTCCATGAGGGACGTTTGCTCTAGACTGTCATCATCGGCGCTTCCCTCGGGGTCTCGGAGAATCCGGGAACGAACCTGTGCCAGCTCTGGGCAGGTTTCTGCTTTGCTAAGAGCAGCCTGAAGAGGACCCTGCCCCAAAATACCAGCTTTCAGTTTTTGTTCTACGGGGCTACTTTCAAGAGAATCGCGGCAGGGAGACTCTTTCATTGGACTGGGCTCCAAAGAATCAGGCGTTTTATGTGATGAATTATCTTCAAGCACTGGGCTTGCTTCCAGTGAGTCTTTATGACTTACAGCATAAGAGTCATCTGCAACTGGGCTAAAGCTTTCACTATCATGGCTAGCAAGTGCAAGCTCCAATTTTTGGGGACTTCTAACAACCACACGACGTTCACAGGATATATCTTTTTCTTTCTCTAATGCAGTGTCAAGTGTTTCTGAAGACTTAGTTAAATGTGCAGTGGTTCTGGAGTCCTTATCCCTGCTAAAATCCTTCACAATGGAAGCTGAGCTACTTTCTTTATCAGCCTCTTCCTCAGAGGCTGTAGGTACTAGCTCTTCTGATACATGGTCAGAAGGAGATTTAGTAGTCTCGGTAAGAGCATGTAGATGTTTTTCAGTAATACCTTTTTCGTCCTCCTTAGGAGAGAGTTCCTTCAGAGAACTTGTTTCTCCTGCTGTGTGTGCTCTAGCTGTTCCCTTAGCTTCTTCAATTTGCCCGTCAGTTTTCTTGGGTGAGAAGGAGAGGCTTTCGGGGCTCGTTTCTGGAGTTTCTGCCAGACCCTCATGCTTATAACTTTCCTCAGAGCTGATCTGAGGGGTTCCATCAAGCAGGCTCCCTGGAGAATCTGCAACACCTTCATGTTTAAGGCTCTCTGAGCTCCCTTCCAAAGCAGCACTTTGCAGAGAAAGAGCAGGAAGGAATCCATCTTTTGCATACTCTGTCGGGAAAGCAACATTGAATGGGCTGGTCAGTACTTGCTCTAAGTGGAGCTCTCCTTCCTCCGTGATTGAAAGGTGTCGGAACTGTTGATACTTGTCATTATCTTCGAGCTCCTCTTTAATGACATCAGAAAAGTCTGTGGAGGTTTTTCGGTCAGGACTGATCTGGAAGTCGGTATCTGCCTGCTCATCGGAAACCTTGCCCTTCAGAAGCTCCGTATCTTTGCAACTTTCATCCTCGAATACTGGAGGAGGGGGTTTGGCTTTACAGCTCTGCTCTTTCACCCGCTCTTTACTTACAGGTCGCTTGTCAATGCAAACAGGAGAAATTTGTGGTTTTCCTTTTTTCGATAGTGGTTCTTTCTCTGCTTTTAGTGTTCCACTTTGTTTCTCTTTCTGTTTGTCTGTCTTGTGGCTTAATGCTCGCTTGGGTTCGCTCTGTGAAGAAGGTGTTTTTCTCCGTGTGGGCTCCTTTTCAGAGAGCTGCTGCTTTTGTTTGACAGATTTGTGCTCAAATAGTCCTGAGACGTTCTTGGATGGATCTTGACCTGATTGGAAGGCTTTCATCAGTTCACGAACTGACATGGTCTCTTCAAGTCTTTCCGTCTTAGCGGATGGTGAAACGGGAGGTTGAGCTTTGTGCGTTGTTGTTTTTTTAACGGGTCCGGGTCTTCTAGAAGTCTTTTCAGCTGCACCTTCTTTTGTTGGAATGCGAACGGGTAGTTTGGAACGTGTTTTTTGTTCATCTTCCACTCTTTTCTGAAGGGCTTTAACTTTATCTTTTATTGAGCCAATGGGCGTTTCCTCTATGACTGGGGACACAGCAGTAGCCTCAGGGGCAGCTGCTGGCGCCAAGCCTGCTTCCTCAGTGCGCAACTCAGCCGAACTGACCTTGGTTAGCGCTGGCAGTTCCTCACGGCTGTGCCCCTTGCCTTCCTTTTGCTTTTCTTTTACTTTCTTCTTGACTGGCTTTTTAATTTCTAGAACTGGTTTCTGTTGTTCCTGTGGACCTACAATTTCAATTTCTTGCCCTTCTTTTTCAAAATCCCTGCTTATTACTACAGCCTCAACTTTCTCTTGTACCGTGTCTTCTTGTATGGCTGGCGGCTGCACGCCATGAAGAGACACATAGGTTTTCAAATCCTGTGCGAGGTAATCTACGGCCGCAGACACATCTTTCTTCACTTCTATTGTCTCTTTCTCCCTCTGCACCTCTACGCAGGGAGGTTCGATGACTTCCAAAGGAGCATTTCTTCTGGCCTCTGCGATGTCTTCGTCACTGACAATAACCCAATCTTCTTCTACCACTTCCTGCCTGGAAGAGGATGTGTGCACAACTTCTTGGTCTCTGCTATAGGAACCACCTCTCAGAATTTCATTTACTTTCTCTAAATCTTCTTTTACCCTTTCAACTATTTCAAAAGGTTCTCCTGGCTCTTCCTCGGGGGCTTTCCCAAGCTCTTTCACCTTAATGGAGCCTGATTTATCAGATGGGTCGGTGGTCAAGATGGCAGTCATTTTGATCAAATCCTGTTTCATCTCAGAAACTTCAGATAACAGGTCTGGACTGGCTAGGACAGGGACGTCATTAACCAGGTGGCTTTTCAGGATAGATGTTTCTGTAGATTCAGTCTCGTCATCTTTGATGCGAATGAAAAACATTGAAAGTAAAATGGAAATCAAAAATAGAGATTGGAAAAATGTAATCAGGACTGAACATGAGTGGCGGCGGTGGTATGGAGGTCAACACTATGGGCCCGGGAATGGCGGATCCACAAGATCTGAGGTACACCAGCAAAGCCAAGCTCACTGGGCTGGAGGGAAGGGTAGGGGGATGGTGGCTGGAAGGAGGGTGGGAAAAAATGAAAAAGCCAGGAAATAACTTGCTCAAGTTTGTCAATAAAGGACAACCACACATACGGCATTGGAGCTCTTCCTAACCAACTCAACACACCATTTATAA
>JAUBOD010000658.1:1350114-1370490 GCA_032353885.1 Nothura maculosa | reverse complement strand
AAGCAAGGAAGGAAGGAAGGAAGGAAGGAAGGAAGGAAGGAAGGAAGGAAGGAAGGAAGGAAGGAAGGAAGGAAGGACCTGTGCCACAAATTCTCTCCAGCCTGGATTTGTGTGGTTCTGTGCACCAGAGCAGACCCCAGATCTCCCCTGCAGACACCAGGCACCAAAGAATCACATCATTATTTTTCTTCCAGGTTATTTTGTCGCTGTGCTCCAAGTGGCCCCTGTATCCAAGTGCTCTGCACCCAGGGAATTGACAGTGCATTATAATCCTGCACACTCATGATGTGCATAATGATTGATGCTTAACATTAAGTATCACATGACCCTTCACAGATATTTGTATGCAGATCTTTATTATCCCATTTATGTAAATTTTCAAAGTTATCTAGTATATATATATTAATATAATTTTCTACATTTTATATAACATATCAATATATAAATACATTATAATTTTCTATTTATTCTTCTTCATATCATCTAAACATATAGTTCATATTCTCTACATAAATATATTCTACTTATGTAATTGTTATACTATAGGTACCACCTATATATTTCATTTTTAAAAATATTTTTATATTTAGTCATAACTATGTCTATATTTTATAGTTAGAATCATTAATATAATAGATATGACTATTATGTATAATTTTGGAATAATCATGTTTTTCTATTATTATTTCTTTATGTCTATGCATAACAAATGAGAATTTTCACACTGCTTCTTATCAAATTCTATATTTACTTTAAAACACACACTCCATGCTCTGAATTATATAGCTAACCAGTATTCCAAAAAGCTTTTGATGTATTTATTTTTATCCTCTTTGAATTTGTATATTTAGAAATATTTGAGTTTTTTTTTCTTTTCAATCTGTTTAACTATGAATCTTTACCAGTATCTGCTTTTTTTAATATTAAAACTTAGGAACACTTTGGCTCACACTACACCGCATTTCACAGTAGAAATCAAATAGCGCCTCAGTGCCCTATATGTTTTACATGTGTGCTGTTATGGAAAAAAAAGCCATGTAATGCTATTCTTCATTTAGCTTTATCTTTTATATACACGTCAGGTAAAGGGCAGGATTCCCATCACCACTATCTCTGAATGTATTTCTATCGAACTCTGTACACACCCTGTACCCCCTCTACTGCCCCAGGGCACATCTGTGCCAGCACTGGGGTGGTGGGGCTACGTGTGGGTCTGTGTGCTGGGGGCGGGCGCCGTGGGGGGCTGGTACTTGTTCATCTCCGGGGGCTCCCTGGCCCTACTCGGGCACTGCTGGGCCGTGCTGATCCCACCCTGGGTGGGTTTCTGCCTCGCTGCCCAGGGCAGGAGAGGGCAGCCCCACCGTCCCGCACTGCAGGGGCAGCAGAGCCCAGCCACGCTGCCTCCGCAGCTTGGGGTCCCATCGGGCCGGTCCAGCTCCTCCCAGCATTTCTTCCCCTGGCAGGGTCGTACATATGGATGGATCCTTGCTGCAAATGAGGGCTAGAACTGGAACAGAAGTTATCTGACTTGTGCAGCGTCCCTTCCGCAGTATGAGTAAGTTACACGGAGGGAGATCAGTGGGGAATTGTGCATGAGACAAGGGCTGTAAGTGTCTTCTCTAGCACTGAGGAGAGCAGGAGCTGAGCCCCCCCTCTATGATCTTCACAGCTTGCAGCTCTCATGTCTTTCCAGGTAGGTAGTTGCAGTTTTAGCCCTGGGGATCATTTTGCTCTTATTGCACCTGTTTGGGCTGCCAGTAATGGACAAGAACTTGAACCTCAACTAAGGCAGCTGCAGAACTGACTTGCTTTTCTGTTTGTGTGTTCATTCTTCTACTGTACATGCAAGGAGCAGCTCCAGCTCAGTCCTGTGCCCGGCCACACCGAGCCTGGGACAGCAAGGGCTGGGACACAGCACCGGGCTGCCCTGCAGCCTGGGTCACCTTGCTGGCTGCAGAGAACATCTTACTCATCTTACTATTAACAGTAGTGAGGTAGAGTTCATATTTTTTTAATATCACTTTCTGCATTTGTGAAATGTGATACTATCTTTACACATGGTGAACATTCATCCCACCAAGGTGTTAGCTATCTGTCAATCCCCTCTCTTTTCTTCTCTTTACTCAAAGCCCTTTTATTTTACATGAAGAAGGTTATAGTGCCATGGCGAATGCATTGGAGCTTCAGGATCTTTCCATTTATAATGGTAAGTACTACAGCTGGAATCAACAAATTCAAAATTAAATTCAGGAAAAAAACAAGAAACTTGATTTTTATATGTTTACTTTTTTATATAATCTTTACTTGCTTTTTAAATTAAACAGAGGTCATTATTTTGTTAAGCAAACAAATAAAATACTTGCATTTGTAAACACCTCGTTTGCTGCTATACTATTACTTGCCCAGGTATTTGCTCCGTATTTTCATTGGGATCATCTTTGTCACTGCGGCCCACGGAACTGCCTGATTCTGTACATCCAGTGACTATCTACACCCAGCTTAACATCCAGTCACAGGTCACCACAGCAAGGGGCAGGGCAGGGGAAGGAGGGAAAGGGAATTCAACAGCCAGCCTGATTACTTTGGACAGTATCACTTTTCTGCATGCTTGCATTTCCTCAGCTTGAAGGAATACAAACAAGGCAATTTTAGTTTTGCTTTCATTCAAAAATGATACTGTCATTTATCTCAAATATAAGGCAACACTGTGTGTCAACATGTGGACAAAACAAAATATGGAGGGATGAGGAGTCATACAAGCAAAGTAGCAATAGCAGGATCACTAGGGATGTCTAAGGAAAGTAAACGTATTACTTGTTAATTTATACATTAAAATATATTTAGCTGGATAGCTGCTTTGGTATTGCAGTTTTTCCATTACATTTTTAAAATATTAATGTTATTAGCAAGAGTTGTTAAAGCTTAGTTCTCTTTCATGCTTATCTTTATACTTAAACCAGCTTTCATACAAAATGCATTATAACATTGTCAGAAGAAATCTTACTTTTTTCTGAAGTCATTTCAACCTGTAAGAGAAAAAAAAAACCAAATTCAAAAAGATGCAATAGATACATGAAGGTACAGACAGCCATTAACTTCAAGTGAAAAGAGTCTATTTAAGGTAACAGTAATCATAGCTGATCTAACATTTGTAATAAGGTGGAAGTGGTTAGTTTGCCGCAGTTATAATTAACAGCAAATCCAAAATGTTGCAATCTATCTTAAAAATCTATAAATGGTATAGGCAGTACCTTTCTTTGCATACCAACATGCTGTTTTTTTTAATTTATATAAAAATGTATAAAAACTTTTGATTGCAGATTCCTCACCACAGCGGGGAAACTCGCTGCTGGGGAAAACTGAGTAAAAAAATGTTTTGGAAAACAAAGTGTACTATTATACATCTCCAGGATGAGCGCACCTGGGTCTGTTCAGGTTTAGCTCGAGCAAGGTTAAATCCAGCCAATTCCAACAGCAGGTGGCCCACTGGAAGGTGATGCTTTTAATTGTATGTAATCACTTGATCATTTTGGTAGCACTGAGCTAATGATCAATATGCCTTCTCCACTACAGATTTAACCTTTCAAGCTGCATATTCCAGCTCTATTTGAGCAGCATGCATAAGCAGTGACATGTTGTTATAGCAAAATTACCTCTTCTTCCTGTTCTTGATCTGATTCTGATTCCTTTCAGTTCCAAATGGCATGCAAAAAGAGAGAGGAGGAAACAGAGCAAGCGAAATGCAGAACATTTAGCAGAAAACAATATGCAGTATATACAGGTTGTGCAAGTGATTTCTTATGTCCAAAGTGACCAAACTCTAAGCTGTCAGTGTGAAACGCAACAGGCTGCAGCATCAAGCCAACTACACACAGAGGAGTTGCTCCCGGTACTAGGACTTAAAACATGTGCATATTTTCTCATCCATATATAATATGTTTTTTCAATAGTTCCAAAACTTATCTGTTTGAGGGGTAAATATGATAAACACGAGAATGCTGCAACCCGTCACAACCAGAATTGTCCACTAACTGCGTTCCAAGTTCACAACTGTGGCGCACAGGGCTCGCTTAGCATTCTGCTAGCGAGAGAGAACCACTGACAGGGTTTTGGTCCAACAGCCACCCCATTACTGCAAGGCAACGCAGCTCTCAACTGCCAAAGACAGGACAAAATCCTCTTCATTGCAGAATGCCAGTCAACTGGCTCTTTGCACAGAAGCTATTAGTTTTTAGTACCTGATGCAATTGCACAGAAGCTATTTAGTTTTTAGTAACTTTACACAAAGCAAGGACATCCGTATTGATTTATGAGATCCTAAATAGTCTCAAGCCTGTTATTTTTAAGGATCAACTCATACCAAACTCTGTCACACTTTGCTGCCCTTGAGATCGAACTATTTTCTCTCCAAATTAATAAGCCTGGTGATGATAGTCCAAAGAAAAAGCATTTACAGTGCGTGACATTTTCTTTGATTCTAGGAAACTCTGATCAGATGTAGAAAGAAAAAATCACTGCCAAAAGTCAGCATAATATTAACATCCAAAGAAGAGAAATATTTTGGGTATTGATGTCTGCTTTCCAAATTCTCAAGCTTGCCTCTGTTGTCTTTTTGTCACTAAGGAAATCGTAAGAAATAAGGTCTGCTAGTCAGCTGAAAATGCTATTGTGTAGCCCTTTAACTGTCTAATCCTTTATGATAGCATAACATCTTTCTAAACTTCATGTCTAAATGCAGCAAATATCTTGATAACAATCTTGTGATCATGTACAGATGTTTGTCCAACAGAAAAATGTAAACAGTAAATTTCTTTCCAGCAAAGACTCACAGCAAGTTTAAGGCATTTAGGAAGCTTTTGGCAAAGCCCAAAGTGCAACCTGGAGGTACCCACCGAGTTCCCCCTCTGTCTCATCCCTCCACAGAACTACAGTAAAATTTCTATAGGAACTAAGATTAGCCTAAGTCTTGCACATCAAACCAAGCTGTGGAAGCTACATAGTACAAACCAAATTTTCATCTACTCGTACTGCATCTGTCGTCTCTGAGTCCTCAGAACACATATTTGGCATTAGCCTGATATTAACAGTATCAACTATGAGAAAATAAATCCCTTGAGTAGTATTTCACCTTCTTTAAAACACCTTAACCAAACATATTGCACTTATTTACTTGTTATGTTATAGTGCTGATTGTTACATATAAAAGTAAGCTTAAAAAGGTCAGTATTATTTCACAGTACCTTCGTGTAAACAGGTAAAGTGATGTTTAAATTACATATCGCTTGATGAACAAGGCCTCTCGTAGATTTTGGCTCCTTCATGAAGGACAATCTTCCACAGGGTTCTTGAGTGGTGTCTCGTACCTAGCGGGGCAGACAGACACGCATCGAGTCCGCCGTCTGGCTGTGCTGCTGCCAGCAACTCGTGCTAGTCGACCTTGCTCAGCAAAAAGAGGTTAGATTTGGGGGAAAGACAGTCCGAGTAGCTCTGCAGGACGCAGTTTTTCTCCTACTTGTTTGTACAGGTAATACAAATACAACTGTGTGTCAAGGCAAGAGGAAACACAAGCACGTACTTATATACATACTGAAAACTTATTTTCATGAGTCATTGGTTATGTCATCTTAAAGAAGACATAAGTGACAGTGTAATGGGGTTTTCATGGCAAATTACAAGACTTTGTACAAAGTCTCAAAACTTTGTGATGACAAAGTCTCATTTCTACTAAGAAATTAAGAAACAAGCTAAGAAGAAACATATTTACCCCTCTATTAAGAAACAAGCTAAACTCGTTTCCTCCAATATAGCAAGAATGCATATTAATATTAGGGAATGAAAATTTATTGATATAATTAATATTATCTTCCTAATATTGGTTAATATTAGGAAAAAATTCCTAGTTTAAATGGGCAATACTGTGCTTTTACTGGGCTTTTACATTGGCTGTGGCTGACAAAATATTATATAACGAAGACTGTAACGTTTTTGTCTCTATTGCAAAAGGCTTTTGCAAAGGTGTTCATAAACCATCTCCCAATAATGAAGAAATTTGCCAGAATATGTCTGTCAGTGACCACTACAGCATAAGAATAGTATTGCAGTGCAATATACTATAAAATTTTATAACAAATTTAAAAAATATATCAATCTCACAGTTGTCAGCCAAAAAACAAAGGAAAAGTACTTAGGATGCCCCTGGGGTAATTGTGGCTTTTGTACATACATAATGTAAGAATTAAGTAAGTACAATGTCACAGGATAAAAACATTCAAAGCATTATTTCATCCTTAGTTTCGTAAACTGATAAAATGATACCGTTAAGTATATGCATATTACATGTGTATTATGTTAATTATATGTATATTATTATCAATCTCATCATACTTTATATAAAGCTTCTATGTTTTCATGCTTATTGTGGAGCATCCATCACGATGATAAATATGCAAAGCCAGAAATTGGTGGTGGAGATCAAGTTCTAAATAAAAACAAGTCTAACAAAACACTGCTAGGAAGGAGAGGGGTTTAAAGGACACCTTGCAGCATAGAGCAAATCCAAGAAAATGAGCTTCCATTAATAAATGAAGTTAAAATTTAAGAATCCTATTTCTCTGTATCTGCTTTGCTTGGTTCCAGAAGGTTTTGCTTGGTTCCTCACCATAAAAAAAGAACAGGATTCCTGGAGGGATCAAGTATCTTCCTGGCATGTGAAATGCTTAAAACTCAAAGAATTCTGTGGATATATGTGCAGAGAGATAATTTATATTTACATCAAAATTTAAAAGCCCTTTCCATGGACTTTGGAGTGGTTTAATCAACTATCTCTTTTTTTCTGACTGCTCAAGTCAAAATTAAAAAAAAAATAAGAAATAAAAAGGCAAGGCGGGGGGCATCAGGAGGAGGACACTGTTTTCAGCCTGATTTGATTAATTAAAAATGAGAAGTAGGCAAAAATAAAGTCATAAGCCATAAGGATTTGGATAAAACATTACCTTTACAAAGAGAGGAAGTCTGTTTTCTTTGAAGGCAAAAAAGCTGAATATGTGATGTTGTCCACTCTTTGTTAGGGGCACCAAATTGCCAAAGCAATCAACATAGATGGGTTTTCCCTCTAATACCTATTAGGAATTAAAAGGAGGAAAAAGCACAGTTAAATCACAGTGCTACATTTCAGGTTTCTTTTTCATCATCATTCTATACTGATTTCCAAGCATTTGCCAAGTTTGTCATGCACATGTATAAGGCTGTAGAAATATTTCTTATTGCTACATTGCAATCTGAATATAATGTTAATTCAGCAACCACAGCATAACATTTAGGAGTGAGGAAAAAAGTAGCCAGTGGCATGAGTCCCTAACCTTATTTGCTCACCTAGGCTTATCACAAGAAAGATGTATTCTATTCAACAAGAAAATCTAGAGCTCATTTTGACTAGGAGGATTGAAAACTTGGCAGGTACTATCATGGAGTTGCAGAGGACCTTCTTAATCCACAATCTTCTACATATAGCACTGTCTCCAATCAATGTTTAATCTACTTGCAACAGTCTGTTGTACCAGGGAAAGAGTGTACGATGATGACTTCTATTCATTTCAGCTGTGTTTGTAAAGGCCTAAGGCATAGGGAAGTCAGAGCTCTGAAACGTATCTGTAATGATACTGCTCACATCTTTGGATTGTTAACTTTTTATATTTTAATTTTATTTTTTATTTTTTTTTGTCTTCAAACTACTTTGCAAAAATTCAGCCTTGTCATTCAGTTGAGTGCACCTTTTACCAAGTCTGGATCTTTGGTCTGGTTCAACGCCACAGAATTGGCCGCTTCGTGCTGGACCTAAACTTCAGGCTAGTCTGCACTCACAGAGCTTGTTTTATGCTACCTGATGCACAAAGTCAACTTACAGTGGCTGCTTTCGTCTTGTGCACTCAAAACCCAAGCCTAGTTCCACGGCTATGTCAAATCCTTAGAGAAAATTATCTTTCCTACTTGCACAATTAGAAGAGCTAAAACACTGGTATAGTTCCAAAATGAAAACAGACTCCATCATACATTGCTGGAAGAGCTGCTGCTCTCATCTGATTTCCTCAATTAAAGAAATGCCTACTGTGGCAACAGGACCGAAGAAACTGAAACTTCTGTAAGAAGTGATAACTCTTCCCACCCTTCACCACCATTGTTATTTCTCAGAATAAAAAAACGGAATTACTAGACAAAATGACAAATGGGTCTACAAAAAAGAAAAAGAAAAAAATCATTTCAATCCATTCAATCCATTTTCATCATATAGGTCTTCCAGGTCTCAGGCTCTTAAGAAAGCTCAGACTTAATGGCTCTCAGAGAGCTCAGACTTTACTAGTCCCTCTTCACACAAAACACCTTCTTGTACTCTGCAGTCTACTTTTTTAATTACCGCAGCCTGGCCTGGGGATACAACGGAGCTCCCATTTGAGAACCAGTAATCACAGAATCTACAAGGTTGGAAGGGGCCTCTAGAGATCCTCTAGTCCAACCATCCCGCTCCAGTGGGCACACCTAGAGCAGGCGGCACAGGGCGGCATCCAGGCGGGTTTTGAAGACCCTCAGAGAAGGAGACTCCACAACCTCCCTGGGCAGCCTGTTCCACTGCTCTGTCACCCTCACTGTAAAGAAGTTCCCAATGCTATGGAGAAAGCAAATCAATTGCTTTGTCAAAACCCATGAGGGAATTCCCTTCTAGTTTCTGACCATCAGATGACCAAGTTTCCCTTTGTGTGGGGCACAGTCGCCTTCCACCGCAGAAGCCAGGAAAAGCACCAATTCCAATATAGACAACTCAGTAGCCAACTGCCTCACCAGCCCTGTGGACTAAGTTTGGCTATAGCCAATTCCACGGTGATGTGGTCATTCCTGTGTTATTGCTCACATTTTCCCCTTCATCTGACCAAAGTCAGCATCTGCATCTTACTGGTAAGTGATAGTCTTGGTATATTTTATGCACCATTATTTTTCAGCTCTCAGTGGATATTAGGAAGCATTATTATTTTCAAAACAGACATTATAACACAGAGAAAATTCTTCATGATTCTTGTACTGTACCTCTACATCCCTGCTTCTGGCAACTTCTGCAAAGTTTTCTTGTTGTTCTAGAGTTTTATCCACCTTGTCATCTGTCATGCAGAAACATCGTAGTCGTGCTTCAATGGGATCATGTGATTTGGCAAACACGACAAATTTGGCCATATAAGGGACACAGATAATTTCTCTGTACACTTGGGAAGCAAAAGCTACGGATTCTTGCGTCTGACGACAGTCTATCAGCCAAAACCTGTAAAAGAAAAATGAAGCATCGTGTAAGCAGCACACCATGATTTCGTTCTAATGCCTCCACATATTACAGGTGAAACATAAAGCTGTCTGGCTCAAAACATCTGCTTCTCCTCTACCATTGACTTCACGTCAGCAGCACATTCCTTGCACACAGCATCACAAACTGAACTGGGCTTCTTCTGGGTGTGCTACATGGCTTAATCCATTGTTTTCTATTGCATTCAACAGGAGAAATCAGGAATTAGGATTGTGTGAATTCCGTCAGGGACATGTAATTTTATTTTTGTTATGCATATTGAGGAACAGTGACTGGTGCACACACACACACACACACACACACACGTATACAGACACACACCAACATACATACGCATATTGCTATTTTTTAGCAGCATTACATTATGAAGACCCAGACAGTATGTAGGTCCATAACTGGTCTCTACTATCTTTGACTCATAGGGGCTGTGATCACTCCTTTTCAATAATGATTTCTAACATGGCATTTTACTGACAGCATCACCATAGCAGCTGTGCTGAATCTTCTGCACGACAGGTTCCAGTCTGGGACACACGCAGCACAAGTCACATGGAAAACGTGTTCCAAGCAGCACGCAGATGCTGCCGCACTAAGGGGCTGCCTTCCCCTCCCCGGGGAGGGAGGCCAGAAGCAGCTTCTCACCGCTAGCTCATTCAGGTATCACCACGAGACACACACAACAAAAAACCCTTCAGCAGCCCAGTTTAATACCATCAGTTGTCCCATTTCTAATTGGTATCATAAAATTAATAAGATATATAATAAAATTAAATAAAAATTTCATAATTGCCATAAAGGAACGCCCCCTTCTCACAAAACATTGCAAGTGCGTGTGACCCGGAACAAGCCACCGCACACAGTAGGTGCTTCCCAAGCAGAATAGACGTGAAGGAGCAGCTACAACATACCATGGATGCTGGAATTCAGACCTAAAACTTCAGCTTCCACAACAAGCAAACTTTCCTCATCAAAGGCACTCTCCTCTTTACTGCATTTTTGATTTTTTCTTTGGGTCTGGACAACATTGTCCAGTGACAAAAATTGGTGGAGTTTCCACATAATTTGTCAAGGTGATAGCACTGTTCTTTTGAAAAAAAAAATCAACTTTCACTTAAAATACATTTAGTTTCTGCACCCCAAAATGAAGCAGCATAAATGTATCAACCATTTTACAATGAACAATCTGCACTACTTTTTTTTAATTTTTTTTTTAAATAAAACAGCTATCACTTCGTTTATGTTTGTCTCCTGAGCTACTGGCATTTCAGCTGAATACAGTTTGCTGTGTAGGTGGAAAGCATGCTCGAGTTTGACACTCATAGGATGGAGATCAAAGTCATGAGAGGTCAAAGACACCTTAAAGCTGGTAGAACCTGCAGGAGCTTATTACTTACTCTAGATTATGTGGTATAATATCCCACAAAGCATCTTTCAAATGTGATGTCTATGGTCTTACTCATCGGTGGCTGAATAATAAAATGAACTGAATTTCATGCTCTTTATAACATTTAATAAACACGCTGGTTAAAAAACAGGCTGGTGATGTCTGGAATTCAGGCAAAGTCTGATACGTAAAGCCTTTGTACACTGATGATTTATTAAAATACGGGAAAGAAGTATACTACGCTGGACTCGAAACAAGAGAGACCACAATCCTACTCTGACAAGACCAAAATACTCAGAATGAATTGCTGCTGCCACAGAGCAGGGGACAGAAAACAAAACAGATACTTCATGAGAAGAAAAAACTGCAACACAGGAAATGGAAACCTCTTGTGTCTCAGGGTCCCCAGTTTAACGTGCATGTATTTTAAACAAATTTATCCATGTCCCAAGCTCATTATGGATGAACAGTTTCATAAATGGGAAAACGTTCTACATCATAATTTTAATTATTTTAACTAGACATAAATAAGTTACAGTGAAGAGCTGATTCTCCACAAGGGTGAAAGAGCAGATGTACTTTTAGATCAGAGCACAAGTATATAAATTCAAGCTAGTTTGTCCTTCAGCAATGAAGTTACTTAATTCTCTGACTGCAAACACATGAAAAATCACATTTGCTATTGTTTAGAGAAATTGAAATCAGTCTTGGGTTCAAGTATGCAGCTGAGCACTTATCTAGATTTAAAAAAAGACGTCGAAACCACGTCTACATCACATAACTTTGCAATGGTCATCAGTTTTAAATGTCATCATGGATATTAGAATACATCCACTAATAATACCCCAATAGGTTGAATCTGGAATTATTTCTCAAAGCTGTAATTTAAAGAATATTTCAAGCAGATTATTGTAGGTAACCGATGAGAGCTCCCTCTCCCTCTCACAGTCACTATTAAAGAGAAATGCTTGTCTGGGCACAGAAGGAGCTCACAGAACGTACACAAGCACAGAATTTCTGAACTAAGTAAGTACAGGAACATGCAAATTTTATTATAGATCAGACTATATGAGTTGAACACATTTTGACATTGAATAATTTATTCAATTCAAATGTAACTTAATAGTAATAATTGCTTTGGTCACCAAAGTTTACAAGACTGCAAACCCTAAACATGACCTTTTCAGGCTACGGACTGCATCTCCTCTCACGGAGAGCAAACACAAGATGTTTAAGCATTCCGGTGGCATAAGTCATTCAGAATATTAAAGCTACTGTTACTTATTCTCATCCCCCTCTAAATTCTGCTTGTCAGTAATCAGACATTGAACATCTTTGCAGGAATAGATTCTTCTAGATCATGTCTTGGTATAATTGCTAGATTTCTTTGTGTGTTGAATGGTCTGTCAGTACATTTTCATTCAGCAGTTGTTTTGGACTAGAATGAGCCCAGAGCATCCAAAATATTTGGCCATTGGTTCTCAAAGCAGAAAAAGTATCTGTGTACTTTCTGTATAAATGTTTGTTGCAAACAAAATGTGTTGTAAAATAAAACGCATATGGAAAAAGCAACAGTGTACAACTCGTACCTGGCAGACACATTTGTTGTGAAGGAAACACATTCATTAACAAATGTCAGTGGTGTAGTTCCTGTGATGTCTTCCCACTGGGCAGGAGTGGTTCCTCCTGAAATGATAATAAAAGTATTTAAAAGCAGACACATCTCCAGCCTTCCTGCTTCTAAGGATTACTCTACATTGTTAGGAATCTATAAACCAATGAATGTAACCAGTAATAACCAGTAATAAGGTATGGCTTCTGCCTTTGTCCACATTATGCTGCTAGTGCTAATAGGACTGTATAGGCTTCCCAGCAGAAAAGAAGCTGAGAAGAAAACAAATGATTTGCAGAAGGAGAATCCTGGAGCACAGCTCCAGAGATATTAAAAGAGTAAAAGAGGCTGAGATTTTAGGGGAAGATTTCTTTCTTTTTTTTTTTCCTCCTCTTTTTTTTCCCCCTTCTCCACCGCCCTCCTTTTACCTTTATTGGTTCTACACTGTTCATGTGTATGGGAAAAAAACAGCCCAGAGACCCTTAATGATGCACTTGGGCAAGAAGTACTACAGTTTATGATCCCTATAATCTACTGTTAAAAAAATATTTCAGAACAAAATCAGCACCTGTGTATACATATAGTTAAAACATTTCCATACACACTAAAGATCTGTGGAAAAAAAAAGAAAAAAAGAGTCTGTCTGACAAGCTCCACAGAAGATCTTGGAGCTGAAATGTGTATCTCCAAATCTTTCTGTACAAGAGACAGCCTTCTTGATTACCATCTTGATTTCTAGTCTATTAAATATTTCCACTTTCTTTGAGTCTGATGTAATCAGTTTTCTATCTGTCCCATACATCGGAAAACGTGTCTAACACCCTTCAGATGTTCTGCCATGAAGGATGGAGATTATTTTTCAAATTTTTCAACCTCACATTTGGTTGCTTTCTAGGTATCTTAAAATCACACCAATATTCTTGAAAACAGAAATAGAAATATTTATTTCTAACAAAAATTTTGTATATTCATTAAAGATGTAAGAACTGAAGGAAAATCTGCATTTAATCTACCAAAGCTAAATCAGAAGTTCTATGTATCTCAACCTCTTCTCATACACGTCATGTTACATATTCACTTGAAGACACGGCTTAGTAGCCAAGCTGTAACAGTTAAAGAATGCTCCCCTTTAAGAAAGGAAAACAAAGAGGAAAATATACATCCTTTTTCCCTTTTAGTGGAATATTTTCCCTTGCCAAGTTTTCCAGTGGTTCTCAACAGACTTACTATTCCCTCCATTCTTCTTCAGAGAGGGGACTCCTTTCATTAAATAAGACTGTTCCTTTTTAAAAAACCTGCGAACATCTCTGCTAGCCAGGTGTTATTGCTGATATTTCAGCAGCTACTGAACACCATTAAGAAATCTCACCTCCCTATGACTTGTGGTCACAGTTCAGCCTGTAACACATGTGGCACCAGATTGATACTTTGATATTTAACAAGTTAAATCCACAACTTTTTTCAATTTCAAGATGCACAAGAAGAGTCTTTGGCGTGCATGTCCTACCTGTTATGCTGCATAGTAACCTTAAAGTGGGCGTGTCGCCGCCGTAACCGTTCAGCATCCCGTCGCTGGAAGCTTTGGGAATAGGAATCGTCATTGTGATGGGTTTATGGAACTTCCTTCTCCTGGGTTCCAGGGTGACTATAGGACTGAAGGTAGCCTTGTTGCCTAAAATCTTCTTTATAAGTTCAGGGTGCATAGGTTGGGCCTTGCCAAAGCAAAAGACAGTAAGAGGGTAAGTCACTTGGAAACAGTTTAAGGAATATGTAAAGAACTGGGTTTGGATATTGACATAAAACCCTAAACATCTTCCATCAAACAGGACAATTCCCTATGAAGAACTTCATACCGAAAAATTGACTGCCCATGAGAAAGGAAGACTTGTCCTTTCTTAATCTTTTGCACTTTATAGTCACCCTTTTTCCTGGTGCTTGTTAGACTACTGGATTAATTTAACTCATTAAAATGGCAGAAAATTATTCTCTTTATTTTCTCTTTCTTTCCTCCAGAACTACCTCTGAGCAGTGTTGTCAGCTGAGCAGTGTTGCGAGCTGTCCACAGAGGAGTTTAGCAAGGCAAACAGCCGAGTCAAAGCCAGAGCTGGATGCATGGTGCTGGAGGCAGGGATGGAGGTGCGGAGAGAGAGGAGGGAGGGAGGGAGGGAGCTGCACCTCACGTAACTCGATTACAGAACTTCCTACTTCTCTGTTTTTTCATGAAAATTAAAATTCCTCTTTCATGAAAATTATTTAAGAAATTCCTCTATGATCTACGCTAGTATCATCATCAAAATTAAGTGTTTTACTCAAGACCACATACAGTTACAGAAAGAAAACCAGAAAAAAAAAAACAAAATATAGAATAAAAAAAAAAAATACACAACCCAACCCAACCACCTGTGCTAACAACCCTACTGCTCATGTTAACTACTGCATTTTTTTATTACAAACATTCTGGACAGCAGTATACAGCTTGATCGGCCAAATATTCTGGTTTGCAAGCACAGCAAAGGTAATTCTGCCCTCTGAAAGGAAAGATAATCCTTGCAATTGTGTCACTGTACCTGGAGGCCGACACGAATCCGCTTCGTTAGGGCCCCTTCTGGGAAGACTGCCTGCACTTGGGGTACGACGGTGCTGCTCAGCACACCCCCCTCGGGCCCAATAAGGTTGCTGTCCTGTTTGATCCGGGACACCACGGCAAAGTACTGCGGGAAGTCCCGTGTGATGATGCGGCAGATCCGCTTCCTCTCGAGCTCCTCGGGAGTGTCAAGTACTGAGGGGAAAGAGCAGCTGGTCAGCAAACAAGAACTTCACATGTGCAACACAAATGATCTTCAAAGGCATCACAAAGATCTTCCCAGTTTAACTGCAAGTTATAGAAGCACTTTGTCTAGAAAACAAAGGTAACATACGGGGGTATCTTAAGTCCAGCAAGGACAGAGAAATCAAGCAAGCAATACAAGACTCCTCAACTAACTGAAGGGAGTTTAAGACTTTCACTTCAACACTGTGAAAGAGAGCAGGAAAAAAGTTTAGCATCTCTTCTCTCTCTAATGAGAGTAGGTTTTGTTTTGTTCCAGTGCTTGAGTAGATCACGCAGGGGAGGTAAGTACAAGGACACAGCGATAGATTACACTGGCTTGCTCATTAAGGAAATGATTATGCTCCAAAGTAACTGAAATTAAATATCTGGAGTATGTAATGATGGAGATTCTCAAGAAGGACCACATGTGAGGTGTTTAAATAATAACAGTGGTTGTAATAATAGCTGAATGTTATCTCTTCCAGCACTAGAAAAAAAGCAGAATGAGAAAAAAAGAATATCCCACTGGATACCTTCATCCATCCCATTCAGAATTTCATTCAGTTCATCTTCAGTGTATTCACAGAAATGCTCCTTCCAGCTGTCCCCATTCTCACTGCGCAGGATCACCAGCTCTCTCTCCTTCCCACGCAGAGCAGCAAAATGGGGAATCTCCACAATCACAGGCCTGGCACAGCAACACAGCGCATTAAGTGTGCACGGAGAGAGGAAGAAACAGGATTAACAGCAACTCTATTCCGTCTGCTACAAAGTGACCTGGAATTCTACCTAGTTTTCTAAAAGACTTCGGTGTAATCCTAAAGTGGTAGGTCACTAGCACATGTGAGATTTTTACAGATACCGGGTAGTGCTGAAAGACAGGTGAGAAGTGCATTCACCTCCTTCTACGGTGTGAAGGACATTGATTACGATAATAGTGCTTATGTGGAAAAATTGGTTTGCAAATTCATTTTAAAAAAGTGCTCATTTTAGCTGTCACTACTGTCTGGGTAAGTCTGTGCCACTTCATTTCAAAGAGAATCTACTGTAACAAATGCCAGCAGCGGGACAAACTCCCATCTTACATGAGTGCAAATCAGGATAATTTCATTGCAATCAGTGGACAATTTTCATCTCGTGCTAATTTTACTTCATCGTAATTCTACAGATTCCAATGGATTTATTCTTGATTTACACTCTGGGGACAACCAAAGATGTCCTAGATGATGATTTTTTTTCTTTTTTTAAATTAATTTTTAAGAGATAAAAATTCATCTTATTGCTTGTTAAGAATTTGCCTTGTTGTTTCCTTACTAACATTTGCCAATATTTGTCAGTGTATATGTGTGTATTTATGTATATATACGCATATGTGTACATATATCTATATTTAAATATGTGTACATGCATTTACACACATTCTTGTAAATAAGAAAAATATAAATACATTTATATATACACTTCTCCAATGAGATTACTCACACAGTTTATCATGTACATAATAAATGTCATGTTCTATTATACTGGTGGTATCCAACGTTTATCTTATTGATTACTTAGTCCTCAATACAAAAAAAAGTTTGGAAATTTACAGTAGATTCTTTTTTTTTGTCCAAATCCAGGTTGCTTTGCTACAGACATCAAGCACATAACTAAGAAGATCTCATGCCAAAACAAAAATGAAGGCCACAGTACTTGAAGAAAAAGATACAAACATACCACTAAAACAAAACCACATAACCACAAGAGTCAAAAAAATGGTCTACTAAAGGTTAAGTATACAAAATTTCAAATCATAGAAAGGGACATTATCATGGGCGTAATGACATAAAAAATCATATTGCAGAAGGAGGAGAAGAATGGGAAGGTCAGCATCCATCAATTCGTTTCAAGTCTCTCCTACCCAAGGAATTTGGTCCCAGGAGGCCCCAGCTGAAGGATTCGGCTGACCAAGCTTTCTCCCTCATTAAGTGGGGGAGGAGCCGTAGGCAGATGAAGTTTACTGAGTACATCCAAAGCAGCAGTGAAAGAAAGAACATAAATAAACTTTATGTATTTTGTTTTCTTTTGCCAGAATGCCAGTGCCACTGTCTGGTCCACAGATTGGAGTTAGGTCACACCCTGAATAAAATAAGGTTCTATCCTAAGCTATGACACCTTGGTGACAAAAATCAGCAAAATGAATTCCATTAATTTAGGATCTCTTGCTCCTAGAAAGATGGCGAGAGTTTTGGCAGTGAACTCAGTAGGAACAAGGTTTACAACCTTGTGAATACAGTACAGCCATCTTCTGGTCTCACTGGCAGCACACCACCTAAAATAATGCCACCTGGAAGGGAACAAAGCCGTGAAAGAGAATATAGACCAAACCCATGCTACATCCAGGTTTTCTTATGAGATGTCCTCAACAGGCAGAGAAACCATCACAAATCAAACAAAGAGCTCTTTTAGAGTTGTTAGGTATGGGACAAAGATAAAGGGACCACTGAATATGAAGTCTGTTTTTCCTTCTGACCTTTGGAGTTCTTTTTGTGTTGCTCTAAGAGTGACACAGACAGGAGAAGAATGAGCAGGAAAATGAATCTGATCAGACAGCTTCTGTGCTGTTCCTGGTGATGTGAAGAACTATCCTACCTGGCACAGGGAAGGGTTGGCTTACTCTTGGCATCACATTCCTAGTGTTTCAGGACTGCTCTTGTTTGCTTATCAGCTTGTAGCAGCAGTAATACAGTCAGGGATATGTGTTGGATATGCTATCCTTTCAATGGGCAGTTTAAAACCACTAAACCACTTTCCTAATTTTCCTTCAGCCTTTAGAGAAAAACACTACCCAAGATCATGGTTCTAATAGCTGCTTCTTTTGACAGGATTTTTAAAGCAGTTTGTTTATTTCAAAATGATTGAAATTCTTCAATTGCTTGATCTTTTTACAATTTATGAGCAAATAATCTATTGTAATAGAAGAGATTCCTTCAATTCACTTTTGGATGTCACAGTTAACAGGGTAAAACAACTTAAGAAAAAAAAAAGTGGGTAACTGCTGCATTCAGCTGACAATGGCTAAAATGAGCTCAGCAATAGGCACAGAACTGATCTTTCTATGGGTTCTGCAGTCCAGGACAAAATAAACTGCCCAGGAATTTCTGGCTTATATTGCTTGACTTTGCAACATCAACTCCAGAAAATTCAAAGGAACGGTGTTGCCCTGAGAGTCCAAATTACTGACAAGACAACACAAGTCTCTACGCTAATCAGCTGTAACTTCCCTTGCTGTGTAGCAGGCTTTACATTTGTGCTTTAGATGAATGCAGTGCTATTCACACTTCATAGGTAGACGATTTTAATATAAACTGCCTGTTCTAGCTGCAAAGTGAATTCATTCCACTATAGCATCACAACACTCAGTAGTAACTGTTGTAATAATCGTCCAAGGAAGCCCCTTAACCTAGTGGTTCTAGTAGCAGTTTTCAAAAGAAAAGGAATCCAAGCTATGAGAACAGCTTGCTAATAACCCATTTGCATTTCCAAATGCCTGACCTGAGACCACAAGCTACAAACCCCTCTTCTGTCCACATCTCAGGAGAGGAACCCTTTCATCGCAGCTCGCAGACAGAGGACAACACGTGGAGCGTTTTCACTCGGGCCGCACGGCCCCCCTTACCCAAGGAACTGGGCCCCGGAAGGTCCGACTTCGATGAGGCGGCTGGCCAGGCCCTCGCCCTCCACCATGGGCGGCATGGTGGCCAGGCGGTGGCGCTTCACGAGGCGGCACGTGACGCGCGTGGGCGCCGTGCACTTCCGCGGCGGAATGATGATGCGCAGCCCGTTGTGCCGGCAGCCTCTCATGGCACCCCCGCGAGCGTCCACCATGAAACTAACTAGGAAGCTGCAAAGCCAGAAACACATGTTAGGTACCAAGGCAGCGCAAAATTACTTTGGTTACATTGCACTTGCTTGCTCTCTTTCCATACATAACAATCCGTGTACGTACGTATATAGAGCCCTTCTCGAGAAGTACAATTACAAACTCCCTTTTGTCTCCCATACAGAGCAATAAATTAGGCTAACACTTTTTACTATTTAAAGTGTTGCAGCTGTCTAAGAGTTCATCATGGGAAGAGTCTTATTTTACAATGCTAGTTTTGGTATATACCAGCAGACACTAATAATTGTACGTGTGTGTGCACGCACGCATGCATATACACAGGTACATACACCTATTAAAGTACAAATATGCCTATTCTGTACCTAAGAGCATCTATTTTGTCAAGTTGGTGCTATTTACATATCTTATATAATTAATATATATCATTTTAAAAGAATTCTGACTGAATAAAGCCAATTGCGATTGGAGATTTTTTTTAAAGGTTATTCTATAGAACTATAATTATTTGATAAACTAGGAGTCAAACATTGAATTGAAGTTCAGATCTCATTCTGGAGTAATAGGATACAGCTCTTAATACATCAGTGGAGCTAGCACCCGTTTACATCAAGAATCTCCTCATCTCTTTAGTAACCTCCTTCCCTTGACAGGAAGCTTGTTGAAAGAAATAATTTAAGGCTGGAAAAGGCACTACGAAGAAAAAGACTGTATAACAACCTAGGTATAACAGCCCTCTCTGCTCCCTACCCTTTGCAGCAGTAAATGAATTAGGTCAAGATAGTGGTGGGTAAGAGGTAGAACCAGCAAAAAATCCTTCATTTATTAAAGGAATATTCAATAAAATCAAGAATAGAACTGCAAGCACAGAATAAAGCATGATTTTTTTTTTTTTTAAGAAGATAAGCTACTAACCCAGAATGTCTGAACTGTTTGTTCATATGAGGTAAAATAAACGAAGACAAATTTTGGTGAGATGAGACTAGCTCTAACATAATATAATTTTTTTATTATTATTTTTCCTGTTTCTTGGCACAGCATCACAATGTCTCCACAAGCAGCTTACTGATGCGAAAAATCAGTTAAAAAACTATCTCCTAGATCAGGGTAAATTGGTATTGTGTATTTACTTTTCCTTCCTGGAATTTCTTGTACAGTGAGCTTTTTCTAAATTGTGTACATAGCCAATAGGTGGACTTTTATAGATTTGTCACAGCATTTAAGGGCATTCTGCAAAACATTTAGACCTACTTGAAATTTTGCATTTTTTTTATTACTTAAGACAATGCCTGATATGCTATAGTAAGACGAGGAGAAGTATCAGGCCTATTTCTAGCCACTAAAA
>JAUBOD010000658.1:1321868-1333779 GCA_032353885.1 Nothura maculosa | reverse complement strand
ATTTGAACCCAGGCAAATACCTGTCAGATCGTCCACCTTCCAAGCTGTACCTCAAGTAGTTCATCCCATCTAGGAACTGGCTGCTTGGCAAGGAGTCATCTCCTAGTTCTTTGAGATCTTCTGGCCTAAGGTACTCTCCTCCATCTCCGGTCATTGTGTCGTCACCTTGAAATAAAACACGGTAAGGAAACAGATAAGCATCCACCCAAGTTTGGTTGCAGTTGTATGTTGGAATCTAAGAGCTGGGAGGCAAAAAGAACAAGGCAGCAATTTCCAATCATGAAACACTACATACCACAAGCAATTAATTGACTGGACAAAAATAGCACATAAAGCAGAATAAACAAAACAAGCAAAAAAACCAAGGTGAGTAATCACCTGCATTTTATCTTAATTTTGCCATTGCATATACTGGTAAGATACATATTTCTTTGCTACTCTGCCAAGTATGTTTTTTTTTCCTGTTGTTCCTTTATCTATTTCAGCACTCTGAGAATAGATATGATATATAAGTGCCTGTCGGTAGAATGAAAAATAACCACTTATTTCATTGTTTGCCTTATGTTTTCAGCTGGAAAGATGTTTTTCCTGGCCCTTTGCCCCATAGCTTCAAATCCTGATTTCAACTCACCACTATCCATATCCACATTATATAAATGTGGATATAAATTATATAAATGTGGATATATAATTTATATAAATGTGGATATGTGGCAAAAATTATGTAAATAAAAAATATATAGAAACTAGAAAAGGAAAAAAATAGAACATAGCAATATACAGAAACTGGGATAAAATTCACATACATAGATGCTATTATTTATTAAGTAAAAAGTAATTCAAAACTAATCAAAGCCTAAATGGAGTATCCCATATATTATCCTTTTTGCATATATTCTGAATATTAAAAAACGTTAAATTCCCAAATTATTTTCCCAAGCAAGTGTGAGATATAGGATGCCTTTATTTTTCTCGGTGACTAATAAAGTCACACTGCCAAGCAGAACGCTACCGTCTCATTTCACTCATTGCAGCATGGTATCTCCTTACAGTTTCTGCCTGCAGATGTATCCATACCTACCTCTTTCCAGCCCCTTCTCAACCATTAATAACTAATGAATGAGCCTACGTGGGGCTCCAGGCAACCCCCAGACATGACTACAGCTCACCAACAGTTTCCTTGTATTCTCAGCTGCATTGGAAGATGCCAAGAACCTGAAGCTCGTGCCTAGTTTCATAAATCATACACAAGTCAAGTCTTCAGGAGCTACCTGCCCTAATGGTCGCAATCCATCCTAGCACTGGGAAGCACCCAGAGGGTGCTTAGACATGTCAGGCTTAGACATCTATTTATATTACCAACTGGAGAATCCATTTGGGTGTCAGGATTACCATCACTTCCATGATATAAAGTTGTAATAAAACAATATTGTGATTAACTCATTATTTTTACTGCTGCTATTTCTGATAATATTTTTCAAGAAAAAAAAAGTGGTGTTTTACTATTATTGCAAGCAGTAAGTGGCATTCATTTCCAAAGGAGAAATCTTGTTATTCCTTTTCATGAAAACAAACAAGCTAGTTTTTCTAGCTTGATTTTTTGTCTGATAAAGACATGCACAATTTTACAACTAAAACTAAATAACCTGAGGGCTTTTAAAGAGTTTGTGCACATGCACGCAAATATTGGATGTAAAAACAAGGTCTAAATCTTTTTAGTATAACAACAAAAGCCCTCGAAAATTCCATCTGCCCACATTAAGAGGGAGAAACCGGGCACCGATTCACAGAAAACAATAAAACGCATTTAATCACTGCATGTTTCCTGTCTTCTGACAGATGATGCCTCCCGTTTCCTGGGAATGTCACATTATAAAGCACAAGGCTTAGCAAAAAACTTGGAAGATATTAAGGCAATGCTGTTAATCAAACAATAAAAGGAATTTCAAGTTATATTTCAAATAAAGTAGATACTTATAATCATGCCAGACATTCCATCCATAATAGAAACAAAGGCAAAATCTTCATTGCTTTCACCACATCCACATCCTTCACAAAAAAAGCAAAAGAAAAAAAGGCAACCAAAAAAGAAAATCCAAACTATCTACTCATATTTCAACTTTCGCCTCTCATCTAAGAGCGGTCAATAATGGGGCTAAGTAATAAGATGTGAACATCTGCAAACAGGAATATAAAACTATCCATTAAAATTTCACAGTGTCTTCCTAATATCAAGCCGGATGGTATTAAAGCTTGTGTGCTTGTACATGGACCTTGAGTCTATGAGTTGCAAGTTAAAAGTCACTCCCCACAACTCCTGGTATCCTTCCATCTTTCCTTAAGATGATCCACCTCCCATTCCCTCCCTCCTCCTCCATGAAGTACTGCACTGCCCAGTGAATGAACAACTAGCGCTGCTAAGCCTGAAAGACCATGTAGCAACGAAGCATTTCATGTAATCGCAGTGCCTGAATTCCTGAGGTGCAGGGCAATTGCACAAATACAAAGCAAATTATTCTGAGTCTATAAAACCAGCAGTCATTCATCCCACCAGTAATAGTGCACTGGCATTTACACATCTGACACAGCTCTATGCCTGAGTTTCGATCAGTTCTTTGCATTGCAATTTGCATGAAACAAAAACGTCTTGTCCACTGAGAAGAAATTATACAGTGAGCTGAGCGTGACCTTTCTTTACACAGCAAATCTTCCACATGGGAAATTTCTTGCACCTTTGCACAGCCACCTTTTTAATCACCCTGGTAGCGATTCCTCTGCTATCACATTCCCCTCCAAGCCTCCGACAATCACGTTTTCCCCTCTTATTAGGTAGTTCATGATGCACAAAGTGCTTGACATTGATGTGCCAAGATCTCTCCTCTCAATTATCAACTTAAGGGTGGATTTCAACAAGTTACCTCTGTTTTTGATCAAATCTGCATCTCTGAATATCATGTTTTTAGAGCAGTTTTGGAAGGAAATAAAAAGCAAAGTAGTAGTATGTACCTGTGCTATCCTAAAAGCAATACTGTAAACTTGAAGGTTAGGACATTGTGACAACAGTCAAAAAATATATATCCCCAAGCTTAGGGATCTTAATTCCCTTTCTAAGAAAACAGCATCAAATATGTGTGTCTTTGAGCCTCTTCTGCAGAGCTATCAACTTAGTGTTTTGCAGGACTGGATAAAAGATGAGTAAAAGGAGGGGAAGGATAGGTAGAAAACTGAATAGAGAGGTAGAATATTTCTCGAAAGCAGAAAAGGAAAATTAAGTGAACTTAATCATAATTCTATTCTTAAGGCAAGAAGAAACTAACAGTGAACAAGTGCAGACTGGGTTGCTCACCGTTAGTAACACTTACTTTAAGACATATGTTTAACACAATCAAGCCAGCTAAGGGCACACCTCTCTAAACTGTGTAGAGCAACACAGGGATTATTCAAGTAGCGGCTGCGCAGGCCAGCCCGTGCTGAGAAGCACTAGAGCCACAGCTAAGCTTTGTGGGCTGTGCCAGAGCAAACCAGAGGGTTCTCACAGGGGCTGTTACCCCAGGAGCAGGGTGGTGGAGCTGACAGCCCTGCACACATCCGCACGTCCTGCGGTTAGGTGGGAAGCTCAGCACTGTTGGGTGCTGTGGGTGCACACCAGAGCAATGAAACTTCTGGCTGGGAATAACTCGGGAGCCCGGAACCTGAACTGGAACAGAACCACTAAACCTACTTGCAAACTCCACAACTTATCAACTTTTTGCTCAAGCCGGCAATATTTGTGTGCTGATTCTTAAGCTCTGTCCTTTTTCCCCCTCTGCTCTGTGGATTTTATGATGATGATACCTCACTTCTGTTATCAGGAAGGGAAGCACCTGGGAAGATCTGCAGTATCCCATGAGCACTCAGTAAATACTCGCCTTGCTCTAAGCTCACATTAGAGAGAAAACCAAAAGGTAACTTTCATGCTGATGATTTCACATGTTTCAACATAGGTCTTAAATACCACAAATCACCAAATGGACAGGAAGTGAATACATGCTGAGACCACAAATCAACTCATTCAGTGACAGCTTAGCTGAACACAGATACTTGATCCAGTCATAATAACTAGAGGACCACAGCGATGCTCCTGTATCCTGCTATATTTCATAAAGTTTAACAAGGAAGTGGTATTTCCTACATAAACAACAGAGTAAATGATTGTGAATCACTTTGAAGTCTTTCAACAGAAACATACTTTAAAAGCACAATAGCATTAAATGGACGGTAGCTTGGGGTACCCACTTGCAGGACTTCCCCGCTTAGCAAGTGGGATTTTGCCCATGGGAGAAGGGTTTCTTTAACAGCAACTTTATTCAGAACTAATCCTGGCTACCATTATCAGGGAACCATGTAGAATGTTTTATCAAGAAATCAGGCTAAAAATTTCTGCTGCTTCTTGCTGAATATGCTCGTACAGAGTCAACTCACTGGAGGAAATCTGGACAAAGCTGCAGTTCCCACAGTTCTCCTGCTATGCGAGAGAATTGCAAACAACTGCAGCATCGCGGCTCCTCTGGGACTGCTTCTCACAGAGAACAAAAGAAAAGGTTAAAAAGGGAGAAAGAAAGAAGGTTGTGACAAAAACCACCACAAATTGCTTTTAATACATGTTTTTATAGCCACATACAGTTATGTGAGTTGGCCAAAATAATTGTTTTCTCTGCAACATGCAGATAAGTCTGCAGCTGTCCACATAAAGTGCTGCTCCTTAAAGTAACAAATGGAGAAGAGGTAGCTACGGTAAACACCATTTTTTAACAGAATATATAAGCCCTAAAGCACCTCTTTAATAGAATGTATAATGCAGGGCTGCTCTTGACACTTTCCCTAGAAACCTTTGGTTCCCTAGAGCCAGTCTGCTGATTAATGGCCTCCACATTAGGAATCTTCTGGTGTTACAATAACTTTAGCTAATGCTCTATATTTCTGTAATTTCAGCCAGTCAGGAAAGCAGAGTTTCACACATGCCTTGACACACAAATCACCATGTCAGCTACTGACAGCTCAATGAAGGACTTGCAGAGAGGAAAAAATGAAAAAAAATCAAGAGAAAAAGAGTACATCTACCTTCCAGGCACTCTGCAGAGAAAAGGTGACTGATTCCATCTCCTCCTGAATTAGCGTGCTGCAAAATTAATTCTGCTGTTTGCCCAGTTGGTTGCTATGGCACTTGCAGAGCTGTTGCATTGAAACTAGGCAGCAGAGAAAACAAGCCCTGGCTGTTTAGAATTTGCTCCGGACAAACTGCTGCTCCTCGGCAAGGCGCAGGGCCCCCAAGGCCCCGGGTGCCAGAGCGGCCGACACGTGTGAGGTGCTGCAGGGCTGCTGCGCAAGGGACGCCCAAGCCGCCCCTGGAATGAGGACCTCATATGGCTTTGAGAGGGGAGAATGTCCTACTAAGAATTATTAGCAGGAAATAACATTAAAAGAACATCTCAGATAAAGCGTGGAGAACTGATTCAGCTTTGTTCCACCAGAACACCTCACTCTTCTTACAGAGGAGAAAAATCACTATCAGACCAAAATCACCTAGGAAAACAGGAAATTTCCTCATAATTTGGAGCACGCAGATTATTAGGCAGTAAGGAAGGAAAGGTTCGTCAGAGATATCTATGACTCAGAACAAATCTTCAACCAAGACTCTGTGTACGGTAAAGCAAAAAGGGAAAAATATTTCTTTGGCTTTTCCCCCAAGGATAAGAAGTGCTTACTGGTTTTGCCTTTGTGAAATTTGTATGGCAAATACCAGCCTTTCTGGAGCATTTTTACAAAGACTTGCAGAGTGTGTTGTACTGACACACAGTTCATTTTTCACAATAACCCCTATTTGAGGGAACAGTAGCCGTGATGTTTTCTCTGCACCGCATGGTAATGTTCCTCAAATTGGGAGAACTCATTTTGACTATGAAGTATTTCTAAGTACTGTCAGCAACCATAAAATCTTTAGCTAATTAACATTAATGTAAGTACAAAAACAACCATTTTTTAATCAATCATGCTTGGGAATAACATCTGGTGGCACTATGGATTAGTTTAGATCAGATAAATCTAAAAGCAAGTCAAAAAGAAGTTTCCCTCTTCTTTTCTTTTAATGCACTCATCATGATTTAGATGGATTACTTGCTTCCATGAACAATCTGTTATCATTCCTCAGTGTCTTCCATCTCTGATAAAATTACTTAGATGCTCATTTGTTATTGCTAATATGGTCTATTTTCTTCTATGAAGAACATCGATGTAAATGAAAAAAACAACAGCTTCTTCAAGGGTTTTGCCATAATTTTTGCTCTCTACCTCCAATCTCCTAATTTTCATTATTAAAATTTGGGAGCTAAATCCTTAGCAAAATCTATCCCACCAAGAATGAAACTAGTGTCTTTCAAAAACCAAAACCAGATACTTCCTAATTTGTTTATAAAGCTACCACCTTCAAGGCAAAACTCCCAGTAAACACTTTTAGCCTTTTTATACCTCCTAGCAACATTATCAATGAAGATATAATATATTTAAAAGTATAAAAATGGATCAAGATTAAGTCCTTAAAACATGTGACCAAGCAAAGAGTAACCAGGTTTCTGATTTCCTGTTGCATTTGTACATCTGGCACTTAAAAGTAAAAATAAAATACAAAAACACATCCTACTACAGAAGGTCAGAAAACCAAAACTATATATAAAAACTCACAGAAAACCAAAACTACATACAAATTCAAGAAGGCCATGCAAACAGAAACTTTTCAGAGTAGCAACTCTTTAGCTTGTATGGATAACATTGCTAAGATAAGCAAGAAAGCTTTTTCGTTACAAATCTTGCATGGCAATTAAGACACAAAATTTTCTAGGAAATGAGATCAATATTGGCACGTATTATATGGAATTATAGTAATTAGGATTTTCAGAATTTAACAACTATTTTTTGTGAGTATAAACTTTCTTTCCTTTCTCAGTTTCAGCTTTTTGTATCTTGAGATTTATTTCTTTAAATCAACAGTCTTTGTCTATGTTTACACAGGCAGCTATCAAAAGGGTTGAGCTAATTTGGGCATTATTCCAGGCTTACCGTTTTTAATGCCCAGTAACAACATTTGAGTTAAGTCTAATCAACAACATCTACTAGCCTCAACTTTAACTTCCAGATTTTATTATGAAGATTATGCCTTAAATGGCATCTAATTAAGACAGTGCCTCAGCGGAACTACACGCACCTACACCAGCAGTGGATTCTGCCCCAATTTAACTGCTCGTTTCTCACTCATGACAGCAACATTAACATCCTCTCAAGTCATGCCTGGTGCCACTCAGGAAATTCACTGCAGCAACTTCGCACCACTTACAGCAGTTACAGATGCTGCTAAGGAATTCAATATGCTTAAAGAGCAAGCAGCAGTTTCCAGACATATGAAGCAATACATTTGGACAAGAAGATAGTCTTGAGCATTGGTGCACGTTAGCATTTTTTTTTAATAACAATGCTCATAGCAGCTAGGTAGCTAGTCAGTCACAGGCAGACAGTTACAAAGACAGACAGACACATGCAGCACTTCTGTCACAGAGGCCAGAGAGTCAGGCAAAGCAGCTCATCCTTCTGCAAGTGGGAGCCAAAGACAATTAAAGTGACTTCCACAAAGCCATCTAAGCATCAGCAGCAACATCAGAAATAACTTCCCGACCCTATTAAAGAGTCTAGCTGGAAAGCAGCAACTTCCCAGTCCTTGACCTTTCTCCTTTATGAGTGTGGTTATACCTAAAATAGACTATTAAGCAGCTGAAACATTCTGTTGGCTCATACCTTGCACAGACTGGAAAAAAAGAATAGGACTTTCCCTCTACTAAGAAATAGACTTTTTTTGTCTACTTAGAAATCTGCTGGAATTAGATGTAGATTAGCTCTGAGCTCTTTTTTGGGAACCTATGATCACAATTTTGTAATACTACAGTGATACAATAGTTTGAATATTCCAGCTTTTCCCTGATTGATACCCTTAGGCCTATTGCCATTAAGAGGAGAGTCCCGCTTTCTTCTTCACTATTTCTAGTCCCTTCTTCCTGAAAAAGCAGCCACCTTGAAAAACTGTTCATTGTTTTCTGGAAGCAATAGAGGAGCTAAGTTTTGTGGTGATATGGAAAAAGAACAAAGTCAAATAGAAAGATTAAAAATGCATAAATAAAGTTTTTTGTCACTTTATCTAGATGAGACTTTTTTCCCCAAGTGTTCTGATGTGTATTCAGGAATCACACCACTAAACACTTATATAGTCCTGTGGAAATCTGTAGCACAATCCCGGTGCTTAGAGAAAACCACATTCTTAATGTCTTTTTGCAAGATCAGGTGTTCATCTTCTGAACAATGACTGCATTAAATCCACATTTTCATGGCACTGCGCATATTATTACAACAACAACATAATCCTCTTTAGGAAATCATCATGTTAGACCATAGTACTAATAAAGAGAGTGGCATGCATATACACACAAAGTATTCAATAAAATTATGCTGATATATCTTTGACTCTAATAGTCACTAAGTTGGAAAGCCTCATAAATATGCAAGAAAATATGAAACTTCTGTATATTAATGAAGGAATAATTAAAGAGACTCTCAATCCATTCACAAACATGCTGAACTGGGCTGTATACAGTAGGATCTTGCTCGTGGAGTAGAACTACCTGATGGTCCTTTATTTTATATTGCTAAGACTAGATGCAACACTTAGAAGATCATTATTTGTTTTAGGGGTATGAACACCCTCTTCTTAACATCGCTGTATTCTGTTATGCAAGATAACCGCTTCCCTTACAAAACACAAAAGAGTAACTGCCAGCAGGAACAGGCCCCACGATGGGACATTGCATATTCACTTACTCAAATGCTCATGTCGTGTTCAACCTCTTAACTCATGACTGCAGTTGGCTGGGTTAGTATGTCATGCAAAGTTGTTTCAGAAAATACCACGTCGCTTTGAAGCGGCCAGGAACACAGCGTTAGTGCCACCTTCCTGCTAGCCTCTTACAAAGGCTACCCCACCACTAGAAGGTTGTCATCCGTGTGAGGGATTCTCTAGCCTTCCAGCTCCCTGCTGCTTCCAATTCCTGTTGGCATTTGTGTTGTTAACCCTTGTTGGCAATTCTTTCAACAACCCAACTACTCTGTCCCCAACACAGGGACAGCAGCATGAAGCCTATTCAATGTAGGCGACCTGCAACAGGACCACGGGGACAGCACCAGTGCGAGTGCTCAGCACAGAGCCCACACAGGCAATGTGCCAGGGGGCTATTTCCTATCCTGCTATTGATAAACAGTAGGTGTCAGATGGTGACAGAAAGCAGAGTGTTAATGTACGGCACTGGAGAGCATTAGTCATGCTGGATGGCCACAACAAGTCCTCCTATATAATTGAAGATACAGATAGGAAATATTTTTGATTTTTTGGCTTCCCTTTTTCCTCCCACCTTACAGAAAACATAGGCCCACTCACACTTCAAAAGTAATAAAGAATAGTGTTAGACACCCAGATTAAGCATATTCATGTTGCTTCAACAACAAGCAGAGTTAAACAGAGAGAAAATTTGCAATTCTTACTCCATGAGCTTCTGCTAACGGCACCTGGGCCACTATATGTTCCCCCATCACTGAAGCGTTCATCATCAGAGTGTTTAAAGGCTGTGTAACATATAAGTTGGTTTGAGAAAAAGGAAAACTCTATAAATTAATCTGCAAAAGTAGAAAGACAATACTAGATTTTGTGGATTTGAAGACAGTTAAATGGTAGTTTCCAAGAATGGAAAGAAAGGAAGGAAAAAAAGAATAAGTGTGAACGTAAGGCTACAGCAACTTAAAGGTCTTTTATCATCTTCATTACACAAGTAGCTGGATGCTTTTCAAAAGCAGAACATGTAGCATAAATAAGCCTCAGAGAAATAACAGATCATGTTGCAGCAGAGAATAACTTCTTTTTGAATACAAGTAATTTAAAACACTACTTCCTTCCTCTTTGCTTACAGTTTTGTAAGCATTAAAAAGTATCTGGAGTTCTTTCTCAGCAGAGTAACTAATCTATCCACCTAATTCTCATTTCAAAAATCAAACACTTTAGGACTATGAAGGCAGTTAACTTCTGCTGTAATTTAGAATGGTAAGTGACTCTGTGTAAGAAGACACACACACACACACACACACACACACACCTTGGTTCCTAAATCTCTAAGGCTTTTTAAAATTATGACTCTACAAATTATTCCTCTAAACAAATAATAATCATCTGACATATGGACTTAACCATCTTATATGGACTATATAAGATACTATAATATCAACATTATCAATAGCTAAAGAGCTAGAAAATTCATACAAATAAATGCCATGCATTATGATATCATTATTAAAATTTATTAAAAATAAACTTCACTCAAATATATGAATTTGTAGAAATGTATGTTTTTAAGCTGTTTCTTTATTCCTTTGCAGTATGAAACTTATTTTTCCTCCAGGAAAGGAGGACGGGTGGGAAGGGGGAAGTAGGAAACTTTATTAGTCCTTCCAAAAGTTCACAGATATTTTCTTGGAACTTAGCTTAGTGATGCAACATAGGTCTCCTGTCCATACATGAATTAGTCTGACACCAAAGTGCCAAAATTATTAGCATGTTATTTTATGCATCTGCCTTTTCCATGTGCCAAAAGATCCCCAAGGGAACTATCTCCTCACCTTCTACCTTATGCATCTTCTTACAAGAATGTTTTCAATTAAGCAGAACTCTTCAGTATGCTTATCTGAGCAAGGTGGCCCTGATCCAGAAAGGTTACTGCTCAAATATCTATTTGTAGGAGGATCCAACCCACTTCTGGGAGTGCTTCCATTTTTAAATCTAAAGTTGAAAAACACTCACATCTGATGATTTTGCTCTGCAGAGGCGCAAAGTTTGCACCTAAAAGGAAGATGGATCTGGGATTCCAGTTTGGGTCATTGTTCAAATCCCATAAGGATCACATAATTTAAAAACAAAAGCTATTGTATACATACTGCATATGTATAGAACATAAGTTCAACAAGTGCAGAACTAAAATGTGAAATTAAACAGCTGTCCTGAGCCTATATTACAGGTGGCGTAAATGATATGGAACAAGAACATAGTAAAGTCACTCACCTTCCTCATCTGAAACATCTAGGACTTCGGTCATTGTTTCAGGTACATTGAGCTTATGCTTTTCTGTTATAGTCTGCAAAGATAGAATCACCAAACCACAATCAAACATCAAAAGAAGAAACAAAGTTTACAGTAGGATATTTTTCAAAAGTAGCAGCATTAGGATCTGCTGAGACATTATTATAACATGCTTCCTCTTCCCTCAATTTTACTTTTTATCTTTACTCCAGAAACTGTTGTTTTCTGTGTTACTATAAGGTCACATTTACTCTGGCAGAAATGTACAAAAATAAAATAAAATGAATGACCTGGTGAGAAAAGAAGGAAAAAAATGGGGAGAGTGGGAGGGGAAGAAAGCTTTCAGTGAATCTATTTATAAATGGTACACATGAAATAATCCAGTTCAATCTTTCCAAGCTGATTTTAAAATGAATTAGGTAATGTCTACAGAAGAGCTTCGCAAAAGTGAAGTGTGGCATATGGAAATTATTAAATCGTAAAGCATTTGGAAACAGAGCTAGGAACAACTGGAAATTCAAAAAAAAAAAAAAAAGAGAGAGAAAGAGAGAGAGAGAGATGTAAAATATTTAGATCAATCACTTGAAACAGCTTTTCCACCAGAAAGTGACTACACGCCATGTACAAATGACATCCTTTTCATAAAGGACATCTATTTCCCAAATCATGTATATCATTCGAAAAACAAGATTAGAAATTCTGACATATTCTGATATT
>JAUBOD010000658.1:1275424-1294528 GCA_032353885.1 Nothura maculosa | reverse complement strand
GAATGTAAATGCTCCTTGAGAGAAATGACAGGGCACGTATGGAAAGGCAGGCATGTTAGTACCAAGCAGGAGGAGGCAGAAGTCTCTCCTTGGAAATACAAAACACACGTATGCATGGCATGCAACACTCAACCTACCTCTTCCATTCCCTACATACTCACGGCCATAGCAAAGCACAAGGCATGCGGACAAAGCGGGGGAAAAGAAAGACACCGAGACGATATAAAAAGCTGCCATGGAGACATCACCACGCCACACAGACACATTGACCACAGAGCAGAGCTTTGGAATCGCCCACACTGCCAAGCAGGTGCAGCGAGTGCAGGCGCACGCCTTGGGAGGAGAGCAGGTAGAGAGGAAAGCCAAAGGAGCTGTGGGCCAGTGCAAACTGGGGTACAGAGGCTTTAGGGGTTTCATTGGCATCTCTGTGCCGACAGTGTTTGAGATCTTCTGCCAGATGTGGAGGGGCAGTAGCCACAACAGTGGACATTCCTCTACAGTTGGAGCCTTCCATGGACACCAGAGAAAGTCCCATTCCCTCAGGATCATTCCCTGCTACGTCCCAGTCCCTCACTGAGAGGGGATGTGAATACACCTCAATGTCCTAAAAACCAAGTAGTCCTTGACAATCATCTGGGCCAACTTTCCCAAAGTAAATATCTAAATATTGAATAGGTGAAGAGGTGAAGTCAATACTGTCATTCCACAAGTCAAACAGACCAATTCCATATGACTACAAATATCTGGGATAGCTTCACTGCAGTGTGTTGTATTTAGGCACATATTGTGGAGATGATGGCTAGAAATGATTTATTGCACACTCACTGTGAGCAAGACGCTATTCCTTTACATAATCACAAATCCAAATCAAAGTCATCATTAGTCTTCATAGACTATCAAGCAACAAATAGTTAATTAAAATAATGGCAGAGTAATAGAGAAGGCTGAATCAATCACAAAGGGTGTTGAATGCAGCATCTCCTACTTCTGTACCATATTTTGAAAAGCCTTATACTTGGCTTTGCTTTATTGTCAAAACACTGTACTCCATCTCTGGTTTCTGAAACACCTGTATACTTGGAATTATAACTTTGTAGATTAATATCTAAAACCTGCAGCTTTCAAGAACAAGTTTTGCCCAGCGCCATTTGCTTAAGTGACCCCATTTTACTACATGATTCCAAAAATCTGATAAACAAGCACAAAATCCTACCCATATAAATTGATGCATCTTTTTTTCTCTCCTGAATGATTGCAAAATGACCCATGAATAACGAGTGAAGTATTGCTGTGGCATTTCAATAACACCATTTCCTACATGATGTATGTAGATAACGTAGGAGACGAAAAAATAGCTCTCTCCCTCCTCCAACTACAGACATTTTTTAGTCTGACAGTACTGACAACAGTCCACATAAAATGCATAACTAACTAAAAACCAAAATCAGGATTTCAAATACAAAAAAGAACAAGGAAGCAAAAAAACTCCAATCCATTCCCAAGATGGGTCATCATCATATTCAGGGAACAGAAACACTCACCCTGGTTTTGGCATCGATCTGCCCTCCGCGATCCAACAAGAGCTTCACCATGTTTGTGTTTCCCCTTTTGGAAGCCACATGCAGTGGGGTGATTCCATTCTACACCATGGAAAGAACAAACAATGAGCGTGATGGATTTGAAGGTATGATGGCAGCAACTTCATGTTTGGATCACAAAAATGATATCGTCACTACATCGGAAGGAATAAACAGAAACATACTTAAGCATCAGAGCTAGGCACACGCTATTTAAACTACAGTTAGTAATTTCTTCTTACGCAAGAATCATTATTCCTTGTTTAATAACAAAGCAGCACATTAGCCAGAGCAGCAAACATCAGTCCCAGAGTCAGACAAATAAATGAACATGTATCAGAGCCCCAGTACATCAATATTCACAACACGTGGACTCATTTAAATCATTACCACACACACAGCGCACAAACACAAGACGCCTGCACAAAGCAATCTCAGTGTACTGCAAGCAGCATAAAGGCCTAGGTCCTCTCATAGGTGGAAAATTCCTGCAATGCCTTGGGTGAGGGAAAGAAGTGGTGTTAGCAACTCTTCTGGATAAGCAAAAAGGAGAAAATCAGTCTGAAAGGCAGATGGCTGCAGTAATTTCAAGTGTGTCTCGCAATGCAAAACTATACAGAAAATGATCCAGTAGATATGGTAATACACAGATTACCACAGACTTTTAGGGTATTAGATGACACACTTCAAACTACGCAGCGTACCACAGCAATAGACTCTCTCAGGCTATTTATACCATTTATCATGGTTATGATTAACTCGTCCTCATATTGTTGTATCTATGTAGTGACAGCGTACTCTTTTACTTTTTCAAAATAGGTCTACACGTGCAAAAAAAAATCAAAGTCATACAGTAAATACTGAACCATTAAAGGTAAGGCAAGAAAAAGAATTAGTTAATTCATAGACTTATAGTTATTTCGTCAACTTATGGAATATGTGTACATGTGACAGCAAAGCTAAAATGCACCAGCACTTGATGAGAACTGAACCCTGGAACTATTCAAAGTCACTTGCTTCTCTCAAACAGGAATCATAGTTGCCACTGCACTCTAAAGAACTTGGCTGCATTGCAGAGAGTCAACAGACACAAAGCCCTGCACAGAGGCAACCTTTAAGGATTGACACATGCACACAAAAATATATACATATATCTTTGGACATAACAATTTCAGCACTACTTGGTTTCTCACTTGCTCTTGACTTGAATTCAAGTGGGAGGAGCCTATCTTTTGTTTCATGGACCATTGCAACTGAAAAAAGACAAAAAGATTCCCCATACCCTGGCTGTGAAATCAACTGCAGCTCCTCGGTTTAGCAGCAGCGTGGCCACGTTGACGTTCCCATAGTGTGCAGCTATGTGCAAAGGTGTAAAGCCACTCTACAAAAGCAAACAGCTCATATTACACAAATCACCTACACAATCTATTCTACTTAACCTTATTTCAGAAGTTTCTGGCAAACAAATGTATTGTACTGGTTTTATCCACTTCACTTGTAAACTGGGTAAGTCACAGGCTTTCAGGCAAATAGAGGGTGCAATTTTCTTACTAGAAATTATCCAAGGCATTTCTTCCTCTAGTTTTGTGATTCAGCATTTCAACTTCCAGTAAATGACTTGCTTTCATTTTAGAAAACAGTAACACCTTAGCCATTCTTAGAGAAAATAAAGGGCGTCCCTTCATTATAGTTCAGGCGCAACAAAGGACTTTTGGGTGCATCTGTTTACAGTAGCCAAAGACTACAAAAGCTATTGGGCTCTTATTTTACTGAGCTTCCCTTAGAATTACAGCCTTGGACGCTTGACAGTAGATGGCAAGTAGGTTAGATTTATATACAACTTGGATCTCAAAAAATCTGAAGGAAAAAAAAACCCCTTTGCGCTCTAGATATGAGAAAAAACAATTTATCATTGCTGCTTGAAGGCTTGAAGGTGAAACCCACTTTGGCACAAGATACAGCAGGCTTAAGAGCAAGATAAAAAAGATTAACTTTTCAGAAACTAGGACACAGAACCAGCGTTTATTCTTGTAACTATATCAGGTAGAAAGGACCTTGCTTTGGAGGTTTTTGTGAAGAGCTTTACCCTGATTTAATCATATCTTACAACCTTACTTTTAGTTATGGGAAAGATGAATACTTCTGCCTTCTAGCACATACCATATTGTGAGCAAGGCTTCATTGATTATTAAGCACGAGCATTTTAAACTGCTCATGGAATAAAGAAATGTAGACAGATATTGCACTCCAAAAGCAACTTCATTCCCCAGAGGTACAGCAATTATTCTAACCTAATTCCATTTACTTCCATGTCAGTCCCCGCAAAATCTGGGTGAAAGCAGAATCAAACCCTCCTGCCCTTGCCTGTGTGGTAAATAGCCAGGAAAATGTCTGGTGAGGTTATAGCCACAGAAATACTATACTGTGGCTTTACATTTATATTGCATTAACAACTAACATTTCACAGGCACATATTTAATTGTGACAAACCCAAGGTACTCGGAGGTAATTTACTGCACAGTGAAGGAGAAGCAAAGAAGCAAACTGCCTCACGTGTACGGCGAGCAAAGAACAGGCTGCGCACACACACACACACACACACACACACACACACACACACACACACACACGGGGTGATGCCAGGGAGCAGCCCTCTCCCATCCGCGTCACCTCTGCCATGATCAAACACTGAGCACGGGACACACCAGCACGTGTCAGCAAAGCCGAAAGGAAGGACTGCATTCCTGGAATTCTCCTCCCACTCCCAGAAAATCTCATTATAGGCTGTCCCTTAAGGGCTACTGAAAACTTCATTGAAAACACTGTATCAAGAACAGTAAAAATAAACAGATGCTCTGAGCGAGTTTTTACCTTGACAGAATTGATTATAATTTTTACTGTAATACAAGGAAAATGAATTTTACCCTAATGCTGGCTAAGCCAGACACCTTAATTTAGTTATACCAAGTGAGTGCGTTTTCATAATTACACTAAATAAGAATTCTCTATTCCCTTAATTCCATTACTTCCTTTAGACTTCTTGAACTGAATGCCCATTCTTAAAGTTTAGTTCCATAGAGTGGCACTCACAAATAAAAAGAAATTAAGCAAAAGATGAATAAAAATACGTTTTGATGAGTCACAAATTGCGATTTAAGTAAAAAGTTTACTTTTAGTGCTAAATAATAAAGAAATATTGCCACAGAAAAGAGAAAGTAACTATAAAAACAGAAAGAGTAATTAAAAATTTTTGATCTCGGTACCTCAGTCGTCCTATTCACCATCATCTGATGCAGCATGTTTTGGGAAAAAGAGGAAAGATATTACAGACTGACCATAAAATGAACTAAGTTGCTTGTTGCAATGAGTTATGCTGTTATTACGGGAAAAGCCATTCGAGCATGCAGTAACATTAAACATAAGCTACATTCCCAGGGGCAATAAACCAGTATCTTATTTAATAGGGAACCAGGGACTCTACCTTTTTTTTCCCCCTCTCTCTGATTCATAAATAATGAGAGAAAATTGGTTACCAAAGAAATGGGAGGTATAAACAAACAAAAAAAAAAGTATAGTTTGAAACTATTATCTAGCTAAACACTGCAGAGATACATCTATTATTGGTGATACTGGTCTGGCAACTTATTTCTCCCCACAGAAGAAATTCCCTTTAACCTCTATTTTAAGGTGAAGGAAGCCAAGTTTGCTGCCCAGAGGCACTCAGCCACGTGAGCACCATTACCTTGAAGGCAGCGTCATGTTACCTTGGACTGTACATCCGCGTTATGGTCGTTCTGAAGAAGGAGGGCTGCTGATTTGGTGTCATCTTTTCTGGCGGCAATGTGCAGGGCTGGCAGTCTCACTTTGCCCTTGGTGTCGTTTTCCAGGAGGATGGCCACTGCCTGGTTGTGTCCTTGCTGCAGCGCAACAGCTAGCGGGGTGAAGCCGTCCTGGGGGAGAGCAGAGCAGAACTCCTCAGTACCATGGGGGATACACAGCCTCGTTGAGTTCCGCAGCACTGCTCTCCGAGAACTTCGATAACATCGGCTAATACTTTACCAGCTCTTTCCTTCCTCTGCACCACAGTCTCCAATGAAATAACAGAGGTACAAAATTTTATCCTCCCAAACACAAATTCAAACAGCTCAGAGCACTCTTTTTGCCTTCAAAGTCACTCCTCTGTGTCAAGAACGGCAATGAGTTTTTCTAGACTATCTTTATCAATTACTTCTCATCTTACAGCAAACCACAAAGTATATTTTAAGCAACATTGCAGGAAGGACTGGCAAGTATTGCATAAGGTAATCCTGAGAAATACAGAGAGTTCTTGTTACTGTATTTTGCATCTCTGGGAGAACAAAGCACACCTTCAAGATGCTTTTACTGCTCTTAACCTTTCTGAATTAGACATGGACTGGGCCTCAAGACAGACAAGTGATCTTAACTAATTTATCTTACATAGCAAAGCATTACTATATTTAGAAAATAAAAATCAGAAAAAAATCTATTTGTCATTCATAATAAGAACTTCATTTTAAAAATTCTTGCTCTTTCATGGGTGCCCTGGATTTCTAATGCATAAGTGTGCCACGTGATGACCACCTGCTATCTCAAGTGTAGTGCTACCTACTCCCATGTCTGTTACTCTGACTATAAACTAAACCCATCTCAAGCACTGTGTAGATGGTCTGCAGTTGCATCGTAGTTTAGCAGGCAGATAAAGCATGAAAAACAAAAGTTCTCAAGTTTGTGACCAGAAGGTCCAGTTAATAAAAACAAAATAAAAAGGTAAGGGAATAAAACAAGGCTTTCTGGATCTACCTCAGAAGAAACAACTAGAGATGCCTATAGCCGGAAAAGGAGCAGGCCGACTTGGATGCCATGTAAGAGACATAGGAAATATAACACATTGATGTAGAATAGAAAAATGGAAAAAAAAATAAAGACAAATTAGGAAGCAATGAGAGCCAACATATGTTGAGACAAACATTTGAAGAATTGCCTAGTCTCGCCAAAGCAATCTTTCTTCTTAGTAATCTAATAACACTCACTGCCTCTGTGGGGAGATGTGCCGTCATAGCTATACTGCCATAGTTTCCTTCTGTAATAGAGATTAAGTTCTATACAGTGAATTAAAGAGGGCTGAACAGCTGATGAACAGCTGAACTGTAAAGATAATTCTCAGATTGAGGCTACATTAGGTGCTGAAATAGCTTAATGCACTTGCCTTTGCCTCTAGAAACATGAGAGCAAATCCTGGATTAGAGGACATGTGAAACTGACCTCAACCTTGTTGCCATTTTATACATATATGTACATCAGCACAAGAGGATACATAAAATATATCTAAAGGCAGTGCTAGTTTCATATCTTCAAAACCAAGAAGTAGTTTTTGATCTGCATCACTTGATCTTCCTTCCCCCTCGAAAAGGAGCCAACCTTTGCTGCGTTCCCTCTCCCATTACACGGGCAGGGCAAGGCTAGCAGAAGGCATTTCATTTCCCACATCCCTGCAGTGAGAACAGTCCATCTTTGATGCCAGACAAAATGTCCTTCTCCATTTATTTCAATGAGATCTTCAGTTCAGCCTGCCATCCTATCTTACCTACCACACTAATTTTTCATTCCCTTCATCAGACTAAATCTGAATGCATGTGAAAGCAGACAGCTGCTCAGTCCATCTATCCTTCAACAATACTCAAATCATTAAAACCATTACCTGAGTAATATCTGAACTCACACCTTAATTAGACAAGAAATAAGGGTATGGCAAAGCTTTAACTTGCAGGTGATGAAAATAAGCCCTGACCTTTCTGATAGTAGAAGGTGGATGTGGACTTGGAGTAGGAGACAACTGGCTTCTTCTCTCACTCCCCCATTCCTATTTTCACTATCCAGAATATACTGAGAGTTCCAGGGCTGTCTAGATGCTTGTCTTCAGGAGAGGCCACATCAGTTATTACTGTATCAGCTTCATAGTGCCTATAAACTAATAAGTGAATCCCCAGTGCACCTAATCACAGCCAATAAAAGTTCAGCAAATGACTACAAGCAGGTGACCGAGAGCTGAAGCTGGGCTTCAGTTTGGGGGATCCTAACTTGCATTGTAACCAATTCACCAGGACGTGTTCCTGCCAAGTTGCCTGGCAATTGCACAGGATTTCATGCTTCAGAAAGCTGCAATAGTAACATGATCTCCGTCTATGCAGGCCACAGGAGGATTATTTTAAGAGCTGTCATCAAATGGTACAGGATCCATTGGAAGAAGGGATAGCAAAGCAGCTGTTAACACTAAGACCTCAGTTTAAGGAAAACAAAAGCCAATATAAATGAACCACCATTTCAGATTCATCTGTTCATGAAAATAATCCAGGATGAGCAAGTCTCCATACACACTGATAAAAGGTAAAGAGTACTGTTTAATATTGCCTCGCCACAGTGCACACAAGCCAGCACTTTGCAGTACAGATCCGCTCCCTCATTCCCTGGAATAAGAACATTTGGCAGAAGCAGGACAAAAGGAAAATGAATAAGCACAGACTATGATCTGTGTGCTATTCCCCACAGCCCCATTTTCAATAGGAAGTCCTCATGATTCAGTTTCTCTCTTGAGAGAGTCTAGTCACTGCTATGTTGGCATCTGTGCTGCCATAAATTCAATTCAGACAGGAACTGGTGAAAATTCTCAACAAATACAGCTTGAAAATCTTCTGACTTTAAATGACCCTTAAAGAAGTCCCCTCCCAAAACCAAATACTTCACCTCAGTAGCTGTGCTTTGGTTGGCTCCATTTTCCAGCAGATACTTCACCACTTCAATATGATTCTCTTGAGCTGCCATATACAAAGGAGTAAAGCCATTCTGGCAAATACACAAAGAAAAAGTGTGATGAGCAAACAGAATACGCTAGCACCAACTAATTCCAAAAAACAGCCAAAATGCATTTATATTTTTTTTTAAAAAAAGAAACAATAAAGTAGATAAGTAGAACAAATTAGCATTTTCTAATTTAGCGTGGTAATGTTTAATGTCTTACAAATCAACAAAACTATATCTGCTTTCACACTCCTTCTCTTCTAACAATGATTGTAGAATGACAATATTAAAGTTGTAGAAAGTTGTAGAAAGACAATATTAATATAGTTATTTCTCTCTGATAGGTAGCAGCTCAGGGAATGTAAAGTTCACAGTAAAGTTTTATGAAAGCTGACAGGAGAGCCAAAGCTTTCTCCATTTATTCCATTTACTTAACCAAAGACATGATTCCTTGAAGACAACCAAGTCTATAGCTCAAGACACATTGAAGAGATAAGACACTGATTTAACATACTACATAAAATTCTGTAATACATAATTCATTGCAAGTCATTGCACATAAGGAAATCAACCTTGTAAAAGAACTGCATTTCTGACCATACAGCAGATCTTAGTTCAACATTTAGCTATAAATGTTATAAAGAATGTCCAAGAATCTTCAAAATAATCTGCCCCAGATAACAGTAATTAAAAAACATCCTTCAGCTTAATCAAACCACAAGAAAATTATTAGAAACATAACCCCTTCTTTCTTTTAAAACAATTTAAATGCAAACAATAGCTGCTAAATCCTTGTGAACGAAAGCGAGCTATCTATGATTAATAGCTTTCTTCTGAACACTTCTAGGGTTGTTTAAAAGGCCCTAGCCACTTCTTAATTGCCTCTGTAAATTACAGTGTAATGTAAAATGATGTAATGATCCAAATTTCTGGAAAAAGCTTCTGTCCTTGAACAGCACTCTTAGCTCCAGCATAAACCATAAACCAGACTTCCATGATACATTTCATGTTGCCCGATATCACCAGCTTGTGCATTTACAGCATCAATTTGAATTAATGAAAATCCTGTGATACGTAAAGCCATGTTTCACAGATGCCAACATTGTTCTTTGTAGCAAAATGGCCATGGAAGCTTTTCAATAATTTCCTAATGAAAAACTAGTTTTCAATCACTAGATAATACACATAAGTATTTTTACAGTCAAACTGATGTCTTCACAATTCCCCTCTGCACTTGCAAATGTAGATTGCTCAACTAATAGATATCATATGTTGGCTTTAGCAAGGCTTCTAATGCTGTGGTGCATAATGTTTTAGCATTTTTCATGAACTATCTTGGGAAATACAGTTTAAAAAATGCACCTACAGAGTAGTCATCAGTGATTGCCCAAATGGTTAGATATATTTTGAGCAGAACTGCACGAGTCATAATACCTTTGTCAGGTATTATTCAATATTCTCAGTAATGACTTGGATGATGAAACTCAGTGCTCTTATTACTCTTACAGGCAGCACGGACAAGGCTGCTTTGCAAGTACACCACAAAATAGGATCATAACCTGAAAGGCTCCTATTACCGTGGAGAAATGGGCCACAAATGTAATTCAGTAAGGACAAATGCCACTTTCTAGACTTTGTCAGGAATAACAAACTGCACCAATAAGGAATAAGTGGTTAGAGAACAAGGTCACAATGGCCTCCTGGAGGACCACTAGCTCGTGAGGTCATTCTGTTGCAATAAAAACAACCATTGCACAAGGATATAAAAATAAAATATAACCCCACTTCTTAGAGAAAATGTTGTAATCATCCATGTTGCTTAGCCTAGAAGAAAGAAAACAGAAGACAAACAAGACAACAATTTTCAAATATGCAGTGTCTCCAGAGAGGAAGGGAACGATCAATTCTACATATTCATGATGACTCAGAAAAATAGCAATGGGCACAAGTGCTAGAACAGGTAGGTACCAAGAGAAGCCTCTTAACAGTTAGGTAAATCTGCACCACACTTGGCAATTCCCTTGTCTCCATATCACCTCTACACCAATGCAACAAGCTTGAAGCACATGCTAGGCAAACCGCCCAGCCCCTTCCAAGGTCCCTTTGAGGCTGAAGGGCCACAAAGGTGGGTGTAGGCTGCTCTTTTAGCATCTCCCTAGCTGCTCTTTAACAGGGGGACAATAGATAAGAGATTTCATCATAATGTAAATTGAAAGAAAGGTTATAATTAGGAAGGTAGAGAAGGAAAGAGGATGGGTTATCTGAGGGAGTGAGCTGACAGCAGGAATTACAAACCTAAGTTTGTTTTCCACTGCTTTTAGAAGAGCACAGAAAAACAAAACAAATACAGGTAACAGAGCTGACTCACTATTTCAGCTATATTCCCAATGCTGAAAAGAAATCAAGTGGCAACATATTAGGTATATCTATAATTTTCCACATCCTTGATTGGTATTTTAATATTGTTTTAAAATTGAAATCTAAGAGTCTTTTTCAATGGCAATTGTGTACCATTTGTAAAATTCTTCTAGTATTCAATATTATGTGTTTGAAAACTAGTATCATGCATGCTAATAGAAACAGGTGAAACATGAGAATTTTCAAGACAAAATAAATCACTTTACTCCAAAGCCCAGAATCTTCAAAAATCAACTCAAAAATTCTTCAGTTTTGGAATAAAATCAGGACAATAAATCCTGGATTAGGAGATCATAATATTCATATATTACTTTATGCACATTCAGTACCAAGATGTACTAAATGCATTTCCATACAATCCTGAGATTGATCCATCAAGTTTCCAGCACGTCAAGGAAATCCTGTTGGTGTGACATAATTATTAGCTGATATTATAGCAATTGTAGGTGGGGTTATTCTTGCCCATAAGATTCTAGTCTTTTTTTCTCCTCTCCCCTTCAAACTTAGCTTATGGTTCTAAGATGTTGTAACTATTTTCCTAAGAGCCAGCATGTTCTAGAAATTGCAATGGCATACTGATTTCTGTGGGAAGAAATGCCTGTGCCAAATATATTAGAAAGCTCCCCCTGCATCTCTCCTCTGGCAAGGTCAAGCTTGAGTTTTCCCGGCAGGGTGAGGTTCTCTTTCTCAGTGAGTTGCTGGTTTCAGAGGTTCTGATTGACCTCAGCACTTCCGGCTCTCAGCCACAGACTCCTATTTCAGGATTGTCAATATTAGAGCTCTCCTTGGCAGAGTGCTACACAGTGGGATTACCTGGCGCCCCTGCAGGAGCTCTTCCTTTGCAATTGTCTCCTAGATGCCAGGACATTCCTGCCTCCTCCCATGCTATACATGGTTTCTCTGTCAAGCCGTGTGTGTCTCACCTGTAAATAACATTCCTTCTGCCTCAATTCCATAGTTAAAGAGAAATGCCCACAGCAAAGATATAGTCCTCCCTTCCTTTCTCTTACTTCTTGTTTCTGAGGTCTATTACCTAATTCCTCACCTTTAAGTTTCAGAGGATTCTACCAATATCTTTTTGCTCTGTTCTTGTTGTACATATACTTCAGAGGAGCTCTAGATCTTTGATCTCTGCAGACTGAAAAAAGTATATTTTCCATTGACTTTAGTTTCAACTAGCCCAAGATGTTTCCTACCAAATTCAAGCTATTCTGGTTAATGACTCTCCAGATACAGTACAAGGAAGATTCAGCACTCCCTTCTTGCAGTACATGAATTAGGATACAGCAGCTTTATTGAGCCTTGGGGGGGGAGGTGGAACTTGATTTCAGTATTTTTGCTCCAGATTATGACCCTCATACTGAATAAACACAGTTCTGAATTATAACAAAAAAACAATACAAAGGTGATCTGGAATGTGAGAAATGCAATTTATTTTGCTCTTTTTGAAACCCTGGCTCTGATCTTATGTTGTGTCTGTACATTTAAATTCTCTGCATTATCTGTAAAAATAGAAATTAATTTTGTAATGATACATGGCATACACTTTGAGACAATGATTTCATCAGAGTGCTTGTACTGAGGACAGAGCACTCAGATTTCATTATGCTCACAAATGCATACTGCAAGATATTTACTGCTATAACACAAAGTTATTATGAGGAATTAGCACTAAATAGTGCATTTCATACTCCACTTTTTCTATCACACTCACTGATTTGCTCGCTAATTTGAGAAAATTAGGAGCTCTCAATGCTTCTTCAAGCTATCAATGCAAATTGGCAAGCCTTTCAATGACTCAATGTGTATCATTACATCTTGCCCAAGCGGTAATGAAGAACAATTTTAAAAAGCAGAGGGATTGTTAGAGCACTTAGAAAACTAAACAAACTATTACATAGCTTGTTTTAACCTTATTTTTCAGCAGGCTTTCAAGGAACTATAAGCACACAGTACTGGTGATGAGAACCACATCCCCTGAACACAAAGCCATTAGTACCCATGCACTAGAGAGACGAGCCTGCCCACACCTGCAGGGAAGGCATAGCCTTCAACATCTATATACCCACACCCATATGTAGTTATATATAGGGAACTAGAGACAGCAGGTCTATTATCTCTTCCCTGACTCTGCCTCCTTTCAGAGGATACATCAGGGTTACCTAATTCTCCTGTAATAAAAAATAATCTCAAATTGCAAATTCAAATGAAGCATATCTATTTTACTTTAAAAGCCTCCAGGAACTATTTAAGACTGTATTAGAAGATCTCTGAGATTACCAAGGACAACGAGACAGCTGACATCTAATGCAATTGTTTACATACAGCAAACACTTGCTTGTAATTACTCTTCAGGATGTAATCACTCATCAGAGGGACAAGACAGTTAGTAGACTGCCCAGACCAGGCCAATTTTCTCCAATGTGCCTCCATTTTGTGCATGAGTTTAAGGGGTTGAGACTTTTTTGGGGCCTTTTTCCCAGTTTTGCTTGATACATAAGATAACAAAATATATTTAGTCAATGTTACACTGAAGACCAAAGCAGTTAGACTTTTTCTGCAGAAAGAGCTTTATCACACTTCTCTAACTGTATTTCTGAAGCAACAGTCAGAGAACATGCTATGAGTAAAATATCGTCCATATAAAGAGTTTTTGGGGTTACTTAGACCTTCCTTAATAGGACCTGGCACTTAAAAACAACCTGAAACACACATTTCTCAAAGTCATTCTGCCTTCCTTCCTAGACCTCCTGCTCTTACTTCTCTTGTTAGAATTTCAGTCAGTCCACAAAATAACAGACTCCAGTACTCGGGATGAGATCGAAATGAGATAAGGATGAGACCAGCTTAGATTACTCATGAAATAACGTAAGGGCAAGATCTTCTGATTTACACTAATGTGTTTACATGGCCTTTTATACAGTAAGTACTTCAGTAACGGTGTCAGACTTTCTACACTTCAGCTTGCTGCTCGACTTCAACAAAAATGTAACATCCTAAGTTTCATGATTATTCAGTGGCTTGCAATCCAGCTCCTTGTTCGGTCCATTCTTTCTCCACAGGCATTAGCCTAGAGCACTCACAATACACCCTGCCTTAGCACATGGGAGGAGGTAGCTCGACCTTCACATCTAGCTGCTTCGCTAGAAGGCTGCTTGTCCCTTAATTTTCAACTACGCAATTAACAGTTTTTATTCCACAAACTATATAAGCAACAAATTAAACTCTATAAACTATTTTTTTTTTTAAAAAAGAGAGATCTTAAATAACAATAGGAAATTGGTAGTGAAAGAATCAACAATATCAGGTTTCTGGAAAATTTGTTGTGCATTAAGCTCAGAGCATTATTTTCAGCCTGTCTAAAAATAAACTCTTTATAAGAGGATTTTATCTTACCAAGAGAGATTCTCTGCGTAAAAGGGTGAATTAAGGTACCTACTTTAAATTGTTTAAATTTCTGGGGTTTTTTTTTTTTTTGCTCGCTTACATCAGAACATATCTATGATATACCACTAACTTTACCACTTATTCACCTTCTGATTTCTTTTCTGTTATAATACATTTTCCATTAAAAAAAATATATAATCCATATTCTCAGTCAAGAAAAAAAAACCTGAAGATATTTGCACTAGCACATATATATTTATATTCAAGCAAATATGTATCTGTTGAATTTTTGAAGATAGACTCAAGGGAAATTCACACCATTTAATTTTAAATTGACAAACTTAAGGTGCTGAGGAGTCTATTTTTACATTACAGTCAAGACAGAGGCTTCTCCAGAGACTGATTTGCAGTATTTGAATCAGGAGCCCCTCCCTTTCAGCTGAGAAAGAAGAAACTGCAAATGTAGGAATGGATGAAGGAAGCTCCTGTCAACCAGATCTACAAATAAATATAAGACCATAAAATATGTTCTCTCTCAGAACTTTAAGCATGGATTAACTTCCCTCCCACCCCTCAATATCATTTTCAATTCAATTTTCTGAAAATAAACATTCATATTTAAAAAGTGGAGCAAAAGACTCAAGGAAAAAAATAAGGTGAAAAAATATCCTTTGAGAAAATGCCACCGAGTCCCACGTTTCTGGATGATCCTGCTGTGCTTCTGTAGACAACATCATAAGCTACTTATCCTCCTGAGCTTTTTCCCTTTAACTACATGATTTTGGAAAATGGAAGTGACCTAGGTGATACCAACACTTACTAACTTGGATTAGCTTAAGGTAGGATGAATAAGACATAATTGTCCTTTTAATATTCTTAATATATCAATATTAGTCACCTCTCTCAAAATCCATTGAATCCTCCAAAATATATTTCCCTTTTCTTTCCCCCTCCATATTTTACAAAATATCATCCATTCAGAAGCTGAATTATTTCTACAAATCACAGGAAGAGCAATTTGTAGTAAAACAAATCCTAAAATGTCCTCAAACAGACAAGTCCAAGAAAAAAAAAAAAAGGAAAAAAAAACCACCACACTAAATATTCCCTCTGTTTTGGTAGGAACACTGAATGTGACATTAAATGAAAGCTCTCTCCTCTCTTATATCGGGAAGCATGTAGAGACTGAAAATTCTGTGTTACTCCTAAAGATCCCTTTCACTTTGGGAATAGCACAGATAAACTCCAATGGATCATGACAGCATCTCATGTTTTTTATACCAGGAAGCGGCACCATAATATAAACAAATGTAAATGAAAATACTTCCTGGCTAATGTGTTTGCAATGAGCTTAAAGGAGGATATAGAGGAAAGGAAACCAGAACGCTTTTAAATAACAAGATCAGCTGAGGGGAGGACTGATTTGTCTAATCCTTGCTTTTAGTATCTGGGTCACTTTAAATAATCAGATGATTAAAAGGCAGACTCCTCCTTCCGTAAGGGCCCCCAAGAGCAGCACTGGTCAAAACACAACCCTAGCTACGTAGAGATCTCGTTTTCTTCTAAACCCAACTGCAGGAATTTTAAAACTGAAAGAAGCATTTCTTCCTTAAGCAAAGGCCACCTCCAAGAGAAGATAATTCTCTCAGAGTTACTGAACAAGAGACCACCATGCATCTTTTGGACCTTAGTTTTTCTTCTATTTCTACCTTAATTGCTTAATACTTACAAAGTTCAAGTTGTTTATTTTAGGTAAAATACTATGAGATACAATACACTTTTTAATCTCGTTTGAAACAAATGAGGGTCAGGATGTATCCATTCCATAACACTTGTAATCAGAATATATCATTTTTACTGCGGTAGGGGATAGCTTAGAGACAAATTTACTTACAAAAAGCAGTGCAGCAAGGATACTGTCACAATTCGGCTGTCATTCTAACCAAACATCTCCGACCCTTCTATGTGACCCCTCTACATGATACAACTGGACTTCAAGAGAAATTAGAAGATGACAATGCTACTTTCCTGCTTCTGGACAATGACACATTTCAGTGGTTCCTAAATTTTTTTTTGGTAATTCATCATTGGAATTCAGTAGTACTTAGTACTTAGAGGATGATTGGCACAAAGGAATATATATTGCAAATGGTGGCGTCATACCACGGTATGATCACCATGGTAAGATGTGACCTTGCTCTTCAAAGAAATATAACCAAAGCTGAAAGGAGTAATAGGGATAAAACATAACTGAAACTCACAGTAAATCTGTGATTATTTGTAGTTTTTTCTTTTTTTTTTTTTTTAAATAGTTGGTGCCATCTAGTCATTAGACTAGGCTTAATCTTCTCAGTGACTACAATATGATCAATCTGGGCATGATGAAAAAATGGTCAAATTAAGACAAGAAAAGACAACTACTAATAGATCTATGATTAGGTGAAGCATATGTAGAACTGCTCACTCAACCAGGTAAAGATTTGATAGATACTGGAGAAAATAAATTTTACATGTAGAGTAGCATTATGCAAAAGGCAACTACAACACAGCCAAATAATTGCAGATTTGTTGAATTCTAGTTGGAGATTCAACCCAAAGCAGTAATTTCCAGATCCCTCTGGCCATTTCAGAGTTTGCCCTCGTTCTAGCATTTGTCCGAGACATACTGAAAGATGTCAGATCTCAAATGATATGCATGCAGGTGTAAGTGGAATCATTCAATTAGTAATCACCGTGCAATTAAGCTTTGTATCAAAATAGAAATTACTTCTCTAAAAATAACAGTGATGACATATTAGCTAGGAAGGAACACATTTTTAAAGAGATAGAAAAATGAACAAAACAGCTCTGTAAGACCAACAGAAAACTGAAGGGCAAAGTATATTAATAAAAAAACCCCAAATCCATAAAATCAAAGTCCTTGAATGCTTAATAGCTTCAGATAATACAGATGGGTTTTGTAATATCTGTGGCTGAAAATTTTTAATAGCATTTTCTGAGACAATTCTGTTATTTCATTGGTCTAATGGACTGAAAAAAAATCCATGCAGGGTTTCAGAAAGCTTTGATAAAGGGAGATGTTTTATGCAATTTAACTGAAAAAGAAGGAAAACAGTAAGTTGAACAAACTGCAATTCAGATCTTTTACCTATCAGTTTGCAATCAAATAAGTCATTTTATAACTATGGCAAATTCTTATCACTAGAAGTGAAAATGACCGTGAGAGATACCGAGTTCTTTAAAGAGGAAGTCATGGAACAACTCGAGTTAGTTCAACGGCATTAGGTAACTGCCAGTGAATGGCATTCGGCAGGGGCCTGAAAAAATATAAAGTGTGAAATAATAGAGATACCAAGGAGATGATATAACGCACCCTCAACACCAACAACTGTTTCCTAAAGATTTAAGAGTGACAGTGTACCTTCTATTTTTAAAACTGGAATTGGATAAAATACAAGAGAAACTGAGCATTTCAGTCATAACTCCTTATCTTTTTCTGCAAGTTATCTTACATATTGCTATTTTTGTCCACTTTATCCAAAGTTCCTCCATTAACCTCTTTTTTGTGGTAAATTTCTTCCCCTCGCCTCCCTTTTTCAGTCTTTTCAACTGAGACATATTTCCTGACAGAAAATGTAATAATCAAGTACTCAAGCACATTCCCTTTAGTCATTTCCTTTTTCTCTGTAACTTCCACATAGCCTTCTCTAACTTCCATAGTATTGTGGAAAGTCTTGGGAAAAAATCAGAATCAATCTTTCAGGGGTTTGTTCATAGCCTTGACCCAAACAAAATATCTTCTCCAGGCAATATCTGCTCATTTACAAAACCATATTGCAGCTTCATGAAAAAATGTCTACACTCTGAGTATTTCAAACACTGAACAAAGATATTAATTTTTCAAGTTCATTCCACACTGGTTAGGAAGAAGCTATATCTAAGCAGTTTGCTTCTTTCTCAGTATGCTCCTATTCACTACCGTTACTGACCAAGTTCTGTCCAGAAGAAGGCACATCAAAAGGGCCCTGTGAAGGTCCCACCTTCCACTTGAGCCTCCTCACCAGGAGCAGCACGAGCCTTTGGCTCCAGCCTGTTGTCACAGAAAGCCACAACAGCTCTGGGCAGGAGTACAGGCAGGAAGAGCACGCCTGAAACGCTTGACATGGACACTGCCTATTAGGAAAGGGAGCTCGAGAAGACTCCTGTGGTCCAACTTCATCTGTTATTGCATGGGCAGCATCAGCCACGATAGGACCCATTTATAAACACTAATCAAAATCCTAGACTTTATCTTTCTTGACTAGCATCAAATCAACAGTCGTCTTTCATGTTTCCCTTAAGATTACTTTATGTCTAAAATCACTTTCATTTGCAAATACTTTGTTGAGTATCTTGGTAACACTGCATCTCTCCCACTGCTCAATTCTTGAATTTCTACCGGATGAGTATATATTTCTGTGGACAGGATGTAAAAGGTGATGTTGGGTTGCCCACCGTCATCTTCTGGATGTGTGTGTTCTCCTCCAAGCCCATTCCACTCTGATGACAGTTTAAGGCTTGCTAACAGGCCTTTGTACAGTGTTCAGAACATCCAGTGCTGATCATAAATGTATTTAATAACTAGAATAGCAGAAAAAATACTTTTTTTTTCTCTCCATACTCAGAAAACATTATTTCTTTTGCCAACATAAAGGCCTTCCTGAAGGCTTTTTGACGGCTAATGCTTCAAGACAGTAGCATTTTTATAACTTCTCCTACTGCTGTGTAAATCTCACATTAAAGACTTTACCTCCTTATATGCATAAAAAGGCAGAAAAATATTATGCAGCAATTATTCAATTAAGGTGTTAAGAAAGGTGTTGGCTATTTTTTTCAGCAAAGGAATTACAGCATTCCTTAGCTTAAA
>JAUBOD010000658.1:1206957-1220703 GCA_032353885.1 Nothura maculosa | reverse complement strand
ATATATATATATAAAATTTTTAACCCATAGCCTAACCAGCTCCCACAGGCACAAAGAAAACTGCAACCACAATAACCTCTGAAGAGGCCCCAGCTGGTCTTGCTCTGCATGACCTCAGAGCTGCTGCTGCTGCTGCTGCTGCTGCTGCTGCTGCTGCTGCGCATCCGTGTGCAGAGCTGCACAGGGGCTCACGTGTGGGCACGGTCACTTCTGCCATCGGTTTATGTAGGAGAGTGCAACCAATCTGCTTGTTATTTTACCCTTTTAGCTTTATCCTCCCAGCTCAGTTATTGTCGCTATCTTTTCCCTTCCCCTCCTGGCAAAAGCTGGAGCTCCTGCAGTATCAACACAATTATATTTAGCAGTATTCCACGTACAGCCTCACCTCCTACAAGACGTGCTTAACCTGGCACCACAACAGCCCTGCAGCAGAGGTGAGAAGCGTGGGGGAAGAAGCAGATGGTAGACTAGGGAAGAGAGGGGGGGCTGTGCAAGAAACTGCTATCACACGGGGAACTATAGAAAATCCTATTAATTTTAAGGAGCATAAAGAAGCCGCCTGCAGCCGTTTTTCTTGTGTGATCTCAGGCAGCTCTGCATCATTCCAGCCCTGCATCCCCCCCACTCCCAGTCCCGAGTCCCCCAGCACGCTGGGGTGCTGGCTGGCAAAAAGGAGAGCAAAGAGGCTTCCTGACAAGACCCCTGCAGTCGCTCTTTGCTGTTCTGTCTTAAGAGCCTTTATGCAAGTGCAGAGGCAAGTGCAGAACACAAATGCTGATTCGGTGCAGATCCAAACGCCATGTGTGTGTGCCTGCTCTGGAGGGCTCGGCTAGAAAAGCTTGCTGTTAAAAACAAGTTCTTCTGCCAGGGTTTTCACTGATCTGGACTAATTCAGGTATCAACAGAAGTGCAAGTCCGAATGCCCAACAATGCAAAATCTGTAGGAAATGCCTTGCCATGAGCAAGCTGATTCCTTTAACATCTGTTCTCTAGCCTAAAACACTAGATAATGCAGAAAAATACATTATAAAAACATTTAGGTTGCAAAAACAAGCACTCAAAAACTAAGAAATTCCTAATTACAACTGTAATCTTTATTCACTCCCCCTATGCATGTGTATCATGAGATACCCTTTAATTAAGGCTATCTTATATAGTCTATATTCACGAGACCTCTGCCTTGCCCAGGGAGCAGCCCAGGCAGCAAGCGCTTGAAAAGGAGAGATCTGAGCACTTACATCTCCTTGATGCTCAGGGGGGCAGCAGAAGGGTGTCTCTTCTGTATGATAAACCTGCTTTTTGAAGATGGAAACATTAATTTCCTCATGGGCTTTTCTGTACTTCCCTCGGTTATCATCTATGCATCTGTAGCAAATATTAATCTATTTATTTTCAATAACAGCTTTGTAAAAAGGAAGGCACATATCTCCAATCTACAAAGACTAAATGTATCCCTAATTTGGACTGCACCCATCAGAAACTCTTTGGATCTTATTTTTTGGAGCATATACATTACATGTAGTGTTTATACTCAACAGTGACATTTCCACTGACTTCATTTGCTGTAATGAGCGCTCAACATTTCTGCAAGCAGACCAGGCATCACAAACCAGGCAGTCGGGATAAGGAAGGAAGACACAGCCAGTGGCAGGCCCTGAAACACTGAGTTTATCTGACCTGAGCAGCATCACGCACGACCTCCAAAGGAACAAAATCAGAACCCAAATCTTCATGAGAGAGCGCGATTCCGTTCATCATCAGCTCTCCCCCTTCCCTCAGCCCCTCATCTTGGCACAAACATTACAATTTATAACATAACTCAGGCAGGAATCCTGCTCTCTCCTGATTATTAAACTCTGACTCATCTGGAAATCAGGTGCAGCCTGTGCTCTGAATAAGTCAAAGATATTATGAAAAAAAAGAGCACACAAATCCACCAGCAGAAACCTGCATCTTAGAAAACATGCATTTTAATTCTGACATTTCTTCATCTTTATGGATTTCCCTTTAAACTTACTTGCTTTTAAAGGAACAACAGGGTTCCTCTACGAGGACTGGAGAGCCCGAGTGCCTCGTTGCTGTGACAGTGGCCAGAGGACAGCGTGCCTGCAGGCCCCGTGCACGGGCGAGCTGAGCCCCTGTGCACGTGCATGGGTGCTGCCCACAGACACAACGTGCCTCTGAGCAGACAGGTAAAGAAACCTAAAAGGAACAGAGAATCTGTGTAGTAAGACGTGATGTTTTTAAAGAGTTGCACAGGGCTTTAACCTTAACTTTAGATAAAGTGTGTTAAAATTCCTTAGGTAGAAATTCTTAGACTCAACTGAAAATGTTATTCATGATATGTGCACCAGGATGGGCACCCAGATGCATCTTTTCCAACACCATTCCCTTGCTGCAAGGCAGTATTCCCCCATATCCCTTCTCCCAGCCCTCCTTCCCGTAGGGGTCTGGCCTGCATCCCTGCCGGTGCAGATGACCCTGGTGGCCTCGTCTCCAGGTGCTTTGCCCATGGCCAGCATCCCGAAGCGCAGCTGGCATCAACAAGGAGCGCGGCAAAGGCCCCTGCACTTCTGTGTCCTCTAAGTAAAGGTGCAGGGAACTGGTAAAAGAGCAGATTCAATTATTTATGGTGGATTAACAGTTTGTTAGGGTCTGTTCAAAATGCAAATGTTGCAACTCCAGTCCCAAAACCATGATAGGCTCAATTAAAATGTTGAACTGAGATTCTGCATTCTCAGAGGCAACAACAAAACAAGACAGATGTTAGATGATGAAGTCACCACAACAGATGCAACTAAATCACAGCAGGTTGTCAGCAAGTCTTGTTAGAATAAACATGTAAAGCAAACCACCCAAAATCTGAGAAGCAAACATGTCTAAGTCAAGTGGAGTATGGAGCCAGTAGGAAGGAGAAGCCTTCCTAGCTGGAAGTTGGTTTTTGTTACTAGTATCTAGTGCAGCCTCTGGTAAATTCCCCTTTCAAGGAAAGTATCCAGACTTTCCACTTTCTTTTAACCCTGCCTGCTAAAAAGGTGACCCTGTATGCATCAATTCCCAGTAAACACAACACAGCAGGGTGACTCCAAGTTAACAAACAGCCTGAACGATCCACCGAGACATTTAGCTCCTCATTCAGCAATGACCTGATAAGCTTCAAAGGACCAAGTGTGTTAGTTCATAAATCAAACTTAGAAGTGTAAACACCTTGCTATCACCATTTTAAGATAAGCATCCCAAGAGCAAAACCCAAATCCTGCCCACTTCCCCCATAATCCTAGCATACATCCAGCTGCCTTATAGTCTATTAAAAAGATGCTCCTGGATGTGGAATATATGATACAATAAATTAATGTGTACTTAAAATTATAAGCTTCCTTTGGCATTGTTTTCCAGAATGCATTCATTTCTTAATCTGGTATCCATTTCAATGAAATTAGCTGCACAGTTCATCAGACCACATCTCCTCCTTTAGGAAGAGACTCCATGTGAAATGAAAGCACAAGAGGGTCCAGTTGCAAAGGAAGCCTGAATGCTTCGTTTCCTCTGCTAAATAAACACTGATAGCAATTCCCAAATCAGAGTTCATCAGTTTTGCATTTTAAAAATGTGTGACCTGCTGAGCTCAAAGGGTTTCAATCACGGTGACACCAAGTCCAGCTGCAGTCAGGTCACTAATGCTGCAGCCTTGCAGTCGATACGGGGGCCTATGCCACTTAACATCTTCATTAATGACCTGGATGACAAGATTAGGGCGCCCTCAGCAAGTCGGCAGATGATACAAAGCAGAGAGGAGTAGCTGATCCACCAGATGGTTGCGCCGCCATTCAGAGGCAGGACTAAATAATCTCCAGAGGTCCCTTCCAATCTCAACTTTCTGTGATGCTGTGAAAACAAATCCAATTAACATACTACGCTGCAGAATATTAATGAGAGCTATTTTATGTGTAATTAAAATTTAAATGTATGCTGGCAGCCTGCTGAATGAACATCTCCCAATGTACACAGAAGAATATGTCATTTACCACTCTTAGCTTTTAAATAAAGGGCCAAACAAAGCAAGGTCCTCATGTATTTTACAACAGAATTATTCTTCTGCTAAATAGACACAGATCAGAAAAAAGAGGCAGTAGGATCAATGCAGAAACCCAATATCCTATTGGGCTTAAGCTCTTCAGTTCCCTGCAGACAGCTTTTCTTCTCCCGTATCATGTGTCTAATTGAAGATTTGCCATAGCTAGTTCTACAAAATCTTATTACTTCATCCATCAGAGTGAATTTTGAAAGAGGTCTCAAAAACAGCATGGTTGGAGCAGAAAGTTGTCACATGGTAGAACAGAAAATGAGCCAACCTACTTCTAAATGACCAGGAATTGACACCAGAGGGGAAAAAAAAATATGAGAACTTTTCTAACTTCAGAGAAAGTGTTTTCCAAGAAGCTTGCAAGATCCTTAAATTGAAATAGTGAATTCTAATTAGGGATTTCTTACCTAGTTTACGTGCTTACAGTTTAAAAACCTACTACATCATACAAAGGCTTCTACCAACTTAAAATGCTTTGGACATTTTTCCACACACCAACAGAAAGTGTGCTGTCCAAGGAGATGATGAAGCTGATTTTCTATCATGGGGAAATCTCCTGAATTTTCTTTCACAAAGACTTTTGCAAGTCTATTAGCTGCGAGGCAATCCCCACATTGCATCGCATGGCTGCAGGCAGCTGCACACTGAACTGTCAGTTCTTTGAAGGAGCTTCTTTCAAGCTGCTTTTCTCTTGATCATGAAGGCAAACAAATGGTCACACACTCAACGCCCAAACCCAGAACAAAATCTTATGTTTCTGCTCAAAGTAAATGTACTGTGCAAATCCACACAAGAACATGAACAACATGAGTGGAAAAGTCCAAGTAAGGCTGTTCTCTATACCGGGACAGTGGAGGGAAAACAAACAGCTCACTCCATGAAGCAAAAGGTGAGTAACATGCAACTGTTGTACAGTCCTTACAGGAAGTTGTATAGATCAGCTCTAGTCAATTCCTAAGCAGCTCAGCCAAGTAGGGCCGCTGCAGAGGAGAGCGCTCACCTGGTGTCCACAATCTGCCCCCAAAGCTTCCATCAGCTTTCCCTGCTACGGACACAGCGCCTCAGCCCAATCCAAACACTAACCCAGGCACACGGATGTGCACCTCGGCAGCCCCACAGACTAATTCCTCAGTGTGAAAAGAGCAATGCTTGAAATCGTGCGGCAACTGAAATCAATTGTTTTGACCAATGGCAATAGATTGCCTAACGCAAAACTGTGACAGCTAATTAGGTTCTAGCAATAGTCAGGTCTATCCTGGGCTTGTTTGCATGTCTGTGCTGTGATACTGCACGCAAGCCATTTTGATTTTGTCTTTCAGTTAATAACAAAGAAATTATCTCAGATACACATGTACATGTGTAGAAAGCGGCTAATTCACCATTATCATATATCAGCGAGATGTCATCAGTCTCTTAACAAATCTCTATTTTGCAGGGACATGAATAACACCAACTGTAACGTCTGTGTCCTTGCCAGGGACTCCGGGCACCAGCCCAGCCCTCCGGGACAGGCCCCTTGCCCCGGAGCCCGCGCGTGACCCAGCCCGGCTGGCACTGCGGCCCTCGGAGCGCTCCCGGTGCTCGGCAGGGCTCTCCAAGGGCAGCCGGAGGAGCTGCACACAAAAGGAGTTTTCATCCAGCGGGTGCAAGCTGCCTGGGACACGACAAGTGCTCTGCTCGCACTTGACCGCCAGCCGTTTCACTGGGGTCACTTTTCCTAACAGAGCATGTCAGTTTTCCATCACCAAGATCACAGGGGAACAAGTTGTGAGCTCCCACTGCGCATTAAAGGCATTGGCAGCCCCACAAAGTGACAGACCTATATCCAGAAGGCAGCTGCAGATACAGGTGCCTTTCTCAGGACTGATCCTGGAATAACCAGCTCCCTCCCCTTCCCAAAGCACGTGGAGAAGGCCCATCGGGGAGACGAGCTCTGCTGGGGCCCTACGAGATGGGCAGTGTTTGGCTTTCTGATGGGGACCTGCGCCTTGGGAACAGGATCAGCAAAGCAGCTCTCATTCCACTTTGCAATCTTCTCACATAACTTTCAGTATCACCACATCTAAACCATCTTTATACGGTTTCAAACATCTCCTACTGAAACATTTTTTAGTGAAAACATCTTATTAATACATTTTTAATGAGGTACCCTAGCACTTTTCAGGAAAATAGTGTTTTCCCCCAAGAAACGAAACTCTGAAGCTGGCTTTGCTTACATAGGAAAAAAACAGAGACAACAGCCCCAAAGGAGCTTCTTCCCTTCCAAAACAGCTCTGCAGAGAAACCAGACTCATCTTCAGCAACAACGGCACTTCTGCCATGAGGGCTGCAGGTTAATGAGGAGCTCAGAGGTGGAAACATGCCCCAGATGAGAGCTATATTTGGATATCCACCTCTAGAACTTCCCAGTACTTCTCGGAGCAGCCTTCACTAGGGCACAAACAGCCACACAGCTTGTGAAGCTGCTTATCTACTAGTGGCTTAATAGTCATTAAGTTATCATGTCATTCATTAAAAGTATGAAGATAAATTAAACCTGTCTTCCTCAGATCCAAAAGGCCAAGAAAGTACCTGTGAAACCAATAAATATGTCAAGAAGTCATGAGATGTAGTATGTTGCCATCTTTGTATTTACCACAGAATTTATCACAAATATTATATTCCAAATACTTGCCTTCAATTATCACTGCAAATTTGCATGACATTTTATATCTTCTATACAATTTTTAAAAAAATCCTTCAGCTTTTGGCCTCCTCTTTGTATTCCTCCAGGTTAACGTGTTAATGGCCACCTACGAAGACGTCCTAGCCTCCTTTGCCAACTCGAGATTTTTCCCTGCAGTCGTTCTCAAGGACACTCCACTCTTTGATTGTGACTGGCCCGAGCTGTGACACACAGAGCAGCTGCAGTGCAGAGCAACAAAAGGCAGGAGCAGGTCCAGCAGCTGCATCAGCAGGGCCTGGTGGAGCGCTGCGCGTGACCGGCCAGCGGGCGCCCGGCCAGCGAGCTGCTGCTCTGCCAGAGGAGCCAGAGACCCCAGGTCACACACAGGAGTCGGGGCCGCTTTGCCCATCTCGTCACCACCCACAGTTTTCACCTACAGTCCAAGAACTCATTTTAGAAAATCCCACATATACCATGCTAGATTCCTGGACCACATCTCAAGCCAGTAGAAATATGTCACCCCACTTTGTAAACACTCGTGCACCTCTGCTCAACTATGCACTATTGTGCCAGAGTCCCCATGAAGGCTCAAGGTACAATAGAACTATCTGGTATTCTCCTGGACATAAGGACCGTAGCGCTGCAAATCGCTACATGTAACAACTGACAATCTCAACGTCTGAACCACCTAACGAGGATGCACGTAGGAGATGAGAGAACAACAGCCTGGTAACCTGCTGCATTTCTACATACAGATGGAATTTCTCACATCAAGCAAAGTAAAAATCCACACCCCACAGCACATGCAGCCACTGAGGCGCCCAAGGGAGCGCCCATGCCAAGGGGTGGGCCCACTGCAGGAGCTGTGGGAAAGCCACAGCTGCAAGGCCAGATTCCTCTTTCTTGTTCCCTGCCAAAGGCACAATAAGTTTATTTAGAATTAGTAGGTAAATTATGCAAAGGTGGAGATGGATCTGCAAGTAGCTACGAAGTAGGAATAAGTTTGTAAACAGTCTGAGCGACTGTAACTTTTATTTTAAAGCTAGCCGGTACCAGGAATTCACCAAAGTCAGTCCTCTGATGCTATCATCTTATGCGGATTTGTTGAAGAAGTTAAAATATTTAAGACTGATGAGTACGTCCTGTAAAGTGGTCCTAAGGTGGAAGGAATGTGGTACTTCAGACAGTATCTTTCCATATAATTTTATTCTTCTGCCACTCATTTGGTCATATATAAAGCAAATGAAAATATATCATCTTAGTAATTTTCTCTCACACAAAAAACATCACTGAAATAAATTTTGTTCAAGCTGTTCTAGGAGGCTGAGCAATTTTCTTTGACAAACTGGGCTAATTACTATAATCCCCTACAGTGTTACTGATACGACAGACTCTCAAGAGACTGGAACTGGTGGCAGAGTGACAATAAGCTCAGGGACAAAGTCTCTTTATATTGATAAACCGGGCATGCTCTGTAACAGCAGCTGTAAATAATGGTCATCTCCTTCGTTTGTATTTTTCTTACATTCAGTCACTATGAATAGCAGCAGAAAATCCACCGAATACATTGCTAACTAAGATGTATAAATACAACTACAAAATATCCTGAAAGTTGAGTTTTAACAAAACAGGAAAATTGGCAATATGGTCGTCTGACCTGTAAGAACCAGCAATCAATTCCACAAGTCCCAGAAGTACAAATATCCTGCCAGAACCGCAATATGCCCGAATTCACAAGTTCTCTGCATCAGCTATGAGGTTTCTCTCTACCAAATCTTCCTACGATATTAGCCCTATCTTCCTTTGCAGCAGATAATCCCTGGTATTTGTGCACCCTCTCCTCAACACAGACTTTCTCTTAACAAAACTAAGTGCAAAGCTGAAAGCATTTTGAGCCCTGCTGATCCAGGTACAGCCAGTGGTGCCCTCTGAAGGCTCCAGCACCTGGGGACTGTTACCCTCATGCAAGACTTTGCTCTTCCTGCCAAGCACTTGGGCTCCGAGGCAGCTGCAAAGCTGGCGTGAGGAAACCTGCCTGGCTCAGCACAACTGGAGCTGGCCAACAGCCGCCTGCGTCTCAGCAAAAACGGCATCTTCTCCACAAAGTTACCTGGAGGACTTAACACAACGGGGTAGCCCTATCGTTATGATCATAAGGAGCAGTCAGCACAAATTTATCAGGAACTAGAGATGTCAAATTATCTTTTTTTTGTTTTTTTACTTCAACAAGACATTCCAAACAGGCCCTCAGAAACAGACCGGAGTAGAACAGATGGAGGTAAATGACTAAAAATAGGCTGTTTGGTAGTGGACTAGCAGAAACAGCTCTTTGCTGTGCAGCTATTACAGGCTAAGGCTGCAGATGGGAGACTGGCCTGGACAGACATTTGCTCTGTGACATATGCAGTGAGTAGGTATGGAAATCCCAAACCTTCTAAACTTCTTTAGATATATAGAAAACACATATGCTTGGATGTACAAATCCACAGCAAAACATTTGAAAGGTAGCAGTCTTGCAATACCAACACAAACTCCTATTTATCCATTGACACCAAATGTGAAAGTATCAGTGAGATGCAAACTAGTAATGCCAAACAGAAATGCTCAAGTTCAGCCGATAGGATTCCTCAGTAACAGCTTCAATGCACAGCAAATACACTGGCTTAGGAATATGTAAAAAAAATAAAAAAAAAAAAAGGGAGAGATTCACAAAAATTAATTACTGCTCCCTGAAACTAATGCTCAAACTTCATTTTGAAACAGAGTATAAAACACAACAGGGGTATGATTAACAAATTCACCAGAGACACAACTACGACACATCATGAGGACTGGAAGACATGGGGACATTCTGCAGCTTAAAAGACTTTGCTTCTTAATGAATCAAAATAATTACAATAAGGTGGGTTTTTTTTTCCTCAACAAAAACAATAGTCCTTAAGTGGAAAGTGAGTGTTTTCAAGCACCTGGAATACTTGAATGGCAGCAATGGAAAAGACTATTCAGAAAGCACATATTGTACCACAGCCTTCCTCAGAAGAGGATCTTGTAACCCTGAAAAGAGCTATTCTGTGTAATTGTGAGCATAAATAAAAGGCTGGACAGAGTCAGTGTCAAAACCATGGGCAAAGCCTCAATAAAGACTCTGAGCGTACACAAATTTCAACAGCTTAGAAGATGAAATCATAGGTAGGGAGATGTATCAGTCAGAAAAGCAGGGAATGGAACAAAGCTGACCCTCCTGATCACGGTGCAAAACATGGCAGTCAGTGAGATTGCTACGTGGCTTCACAAGAACTTCTACATGTGTATCTTAGCTGCTTCCCCATCACTGGTTTAGGTATCAAAATAAAAAACCAGGCAAAATTAGGGGGAAAAAATGAAAGGTCTCTTTAAAACAAGGATACATTAAGAAATAATTCTGTCAGCCTTAGTGAGGTTTCTCCAGCTTTATCTTAGAAGGGATGACACAATAAAAAAGACTTTGCACTCGAGCTCTTCCCCGTGATACAGATTCCACATATTCTTCTGCTCTAATTGCTAGTGTTTATGCAGTAATCATTAATTATATTAGTTGATCTTTCCAACATAAATGCACTGCACAAATCATCTTACCCTGTTTATCTCTCCAAAAGCATCTAAGGTCTTGATAAATAAAAGATTTCTGCTGAAAATAAAAATCGAATCTTGCTGTTGATACCCTAGTTACAGTGCATATCTTAGGTTTGAAGACTTGCTCTTGATTTGGATCCTTTTTTTTGTAAGATTAACATACAACACAGCAATTAGCATAGATAAAACAGTGGATGATGTTAACTTTAATATTTATGGGTTGTTTTCTCCTTTATCTTCAATTGGAACATCGAATTTTTGTGTTATTGCAAAGCGAGAGCTAAAGTCTTTCATGAAGCATCTCTCATTTCTGCAGGTGAATTTTATTACCATCTATGGTGCTTTTCCTCTACAATATATGACTAGAAAATCACTTCGTTAACATACGGTTAAATAAACACGGGGTGCAAAAAACTCAGCAACAGAGATGCTGCAGTGATCCTTCCCATTGTGAAGAATAAGATTCTTGTGAAGGATTAAGTGGAAATTATATAAAATTATTTGCTGTCTGCAACCTAAGCATAGCATTTTATTCACATTATTAAAATACCTTGTGATTACTATAAATATGCCACGTGGTTTGTATGATTGATGCTCATGCAAAAATTGCAGCAGGGAGAGATGCAATTCTGAGGCTGTTGCCCTTAGGATATGAGCTCCCCATGGATTAACATTCCCCATGAAGCAGCTCCTGGAGCTGCAGGACAGAAACAGCTGCAGAGTCTGCAAGGGAGGGACTGAGAGCACTGGTGGCCTGCTGTGGGCAAGAGAACTCTTTGTAGGCTGCTTGGCATTAGTCTAAATTAAAGAATAAACATACAAATGAACAACCACAGCCCAGCCGTTGCTCCCTGCTCCGTGTCGTTGCCATTGTTTCATCCTTCTCAAGGTACCCGAGTCACACAACCCGCGTGGCAGCAGACGTGGCGGGAGGGCCGCCCACCTCTGCTGTGGGTCCCCACCTCCTTGGGGGCTGCACAGCCGGCACCAGAGAGCACAGCACGGGCACCCACTAGAGCACAGGGCTGAATGGAGCAGACACAAACAACCACTGCTGCCGTGTTACATGCTTAACGCCAGCACCACCATGGTGCACCAAAGACAGGAAGCAATGGGGACCCAAGATACAAACCGGCCACAAAGATACAAGCTGAGAAACAATATCCAAAAGGACCTTTTAACCTTGTTGGATTTTGTATTTGGTGTCTACTTCAGCACCTCAGCCGTTGCTCTCGCCTTCTTGACCCTGCACCTTCCACGGGCTCTTTTCTGCCCTTTCCAGCGCTGCAGGCTGCATGTTCAGAGGTGACAAGCATGACACGTACAGGAGTCCTTAGGAATCACAACAGGCCTGCAAGAACCTTAACAGCATCACAGAGACAAGCAAACAAAGCTGCCTAAGAAATTAATAGCCTATTCTGTATCTGGTCTAGCAGTTAAACTGAGATAACCAGCTAAGATTGTTCACCTCTGTAGTCCATAATTATAAACCCTTCATACTTATGCAGGAATTTTCTATGGGATAACAGCCTTAGAGACGAGTTCTCTTCCCAGAAGTGTTTTCCACCTTTCACTCACACCAGATCTGCCCGTTGATTGCTCTGGGTTTGTCTTAACCCCCTCTTCCAAGAGCGGGCTAACTCTGCTCTCCCTCCAAGCTGCCCTTTCCCTGGGGCGCTTCTCCACACAGCCAAGAGATATCCGTGCTTCAAAGCTCACCAGCACCCATGCTGGTCATGGAGCAGCTCATGGAATATCCTTCCTGCATTTTGGAGTCCTTCTCCATGCAACAGTGCTTTGCTTACACCCTGCAATGCTTTTGTCGTGAGCGCACACACACACACACACACACACGGGCATTTCTAGGGACACTCGCACGTCAACGTGTTGACCAACTTGCCTGCAAGCTTGAAACCCATGCACGGCAGCAGGTTCTTACACACTTCCAGTGGTGGTAGCTGTGTACAGCTCGGCACCTTTTATTCACATAAAAGGTGAATGTCAGATTCAGAAAGAGGAGAATTTACTTTGAGGTACTGTGGCTGGGAGCTTGGCTTCTACCTGGAAAAATAACCCAGTACTCCTCTATGACAAGGAGAGAATACCTTTTGTCCCATTCTGTACAACAGCGACAGAGATTTTTATTGAGATATCAATAGGAACACCAAAAATTAGATGTTATACATTAATTGCTTACTAATTTCTGCAAAAGGAATATTTAAAACTGTTGCCTTTTGAATGTTCTTGCTCTGTTTCTTCCCTTATGCTTCTCTGATTTTTGTAGTTAAGCATTCACAAGCTCTCCTAGTAATTTGGGCTTGTGACGATAATGGTACCATGTCTGAAAATATGTTGGAAGAAAGAAGTCAATTCTGTTGCAAAGTAGTGGTCTGAAGTTCACTGAACCTGATTTGTTGCTTCACAAGGATGTCTAGACTGGACTTCAGATTTGCATAAGCGAGCTAAGACTCAGATATTGCACACCTGACTCCTTAGGCAAATTTCTTACCAAGTTCCGTAGTGTTTTTTGTCTAGACAAATGACAGTCATCCCATAGGGCCATATAAACTGTTCATCCCTGCCACTGAGATTTAGTTACTTAACTGCCATTCTTCAGAATTAGCAGCCATAATGTTGTTATGTTGAATATTTATTACCCTAAACTTTATCTGTTTTTCAAAAGCAATAAAATAAGCGATGGGAGAGAAATATTTCATTTTCCCTACTCCCATGGCCTATGCCTCAGGAGTTGTCTCACAGTAGCAAACAAAATAAGTCTTGCAGCACCCAGGGAATGCAAAATGCAATAAAATTTTAGCATGTCATCGCTCTCACAGCAAGTTCTGAAAGTAAATAAGCACCCCAAGCCTTTGGCAGAGAGATGTTACAGTCACATCCCTCAGTGCTGTGCAGGGGAGGGTTTTCTATCCCTAAATCTATGGGCTGTTCTGTGAGGTTGGGAACTGATCTAATCCTGCTCATTGCAGTTACCAAAACAGGTACTTCTGCCCCCACAAACTGAGGAAATGTGCTCATTACTTTCCAGTATTTTTTGTCTCTATTTGTAACTTTTCTTATAGCAGTTAGCAGCCAATCCTTCCACTTCTCATCTTCAAACAACAACAAAAATCGGCATGGTCAGATGTCACTATGAAAGTCACAGTCAAGGCACAGAGTTCATCTCAATAATACACATAAATATCATTGTACCAAAGAGAACTGAAAGATTGCAGGCTAGGATTTAAGAAAAATCTCCAGTGGAGAGATACCATATCCTTCAAATGTAGCAGGCTATCGCCCTACCTGGATAGCTCCAACACCCGTCACAGTGCTGAGCTGAGGCACACACATAAGCATGCACTCACTGAGCTTCCAAGGAATACTT
>JAUBOD010000658.1:1177658-1189992 GCA_032353885.1 Nothura maculosa | reverse complement strand
GAATGGCATGGGTGCTCATGTGGGATTTTATTGACTCTCCACTACAGCAGGCTCTGCTGTTCACCTTGTGCTGAACCCTCCGGCTCCTCCTGTCTCATCCTGATAAGACGAGAACAACAGGGTGAATCAGACAAGGGGGAAGGAAGCCACCTAATCATTAAAACCACTGAAGCAAACTGTAACAGATGTGAGTTAAAATACATATTTATTTTCCCAAAATCTGAACCAAGGACTTTTTAATTTTTATCTATTATGATGAAGCTTCAAGTTAAATAACCCATAATATCACCAAAATGAATGCTTTTACACACTGTTACATAAGTGTTCCTTACTTGTTCCCTCCACAGTGAATACAGCACAAACAAAATCAGCAGCAGAAAAACAAATCAGCAAGGAAAAAAGAAAAAAAGAAAGAAGGAAATCAAGAAAGATTTTTTTTTGCCCTGTTTAATAAATAACCTATTAAATCCTTTCTAACTTGGAAGCATCATCGTTATTCAATGACCAAATGAGGCTTTTAATTTATAAAAACACTCAGAAATAACAGATAGTTTCTTTTCCTTTTTTCTAATTGCAAAGTACACCTGACAATTTCTCCACACAATTCTGCATCCTCCTTAGTATTAGAATTTGTTTATTGACAGGGACAAGGGATGGTGGTGGATAATGAAAAAGCAAGCACATACTTTTTTTCAGTATTACCTTCCAGTTGTCCCTATGGTGCACCACAGCGCTGATAAAACACAGCTGAATGAACCAAAACAAAAGCACAGGGACAAAGATGCGGGCTGCTGCTTCTGTCTAACTGTATCCCCTGAGAAAGACACTCTTCCTTTCTGCAAACAACATCTCAGCTTTGAAACCCGTCATGTTTCTCCCCCCAAAATCACCTTCCGTATAAGAAAAACTGCAGTGTTAATTAATTGGTACATAAAGCACGTGACATGACAGGATCTTTCCTTAATCTGGATTTGTGACTTATAGCCCTTACTGATTTCATCGTTAATCTTATCAGGATAATAAATCATCATTAGCTTCATAGTTAAGAAATAAAAATATATATATTAAAAAAGCAAGCTACATTTTACTCCTAAAAATTCAGCACTAGGGCCATGGACAGCATTAGGAAACCAGCCCACCTTGCTGCAGTTTCGCACACATCTTCTTCATTCGCTTTGTTTTCTTCAGCCTCCTACAACACGCACAGCAAAGGAAGAAGGGCCATCTTTTCTTGTTTCTCAACACAGCAGAAAGACACCAAATGTTTGTGCTGCAAATACACTCGGGTGATCCATTTTCCCAGATGAGGATCTGTTGCTGGTAGCAATCTCAAAACGAAGACAACAACCATCTGTGTTCTTAGCACAAGATAACAAAAGACTAGAACCCTCTCAGCATTAGTAAAATATACCTCGGCTAGTATTAAAAACTTGTGTCACAGAAATGTTCTGACGAGGAAATAAAGTCCAAATTGTGAGAAAAAAAACTCTTCTGAGTTTGATACTGTCAGTGTCTTGTATGTATGCTAAAATATATACACATACACGCTTTTATTTTTGAATCAGGTTGTATTTCTTGTTTCTAATCACTAGAAATTGTCACTAGCCGCATGGAAGTGGCAAGGACTTTCTAAACGAGATTCTCAACAGCCTTATTACAGATGAAAGCCAAATCAGCAGGACAATTTCTGTGATATCATTACGAGACTACCTATTCAAATACCCACTACAAGTTAGGTAATTCACTATGTAAATTTGACATATCTTTTTTTTTTTTTGGTTAGAAATAGTGTGTTATTGAAGTTAGTCTGTCAGATTTACAAGACAAATCAAGTAATTGTCTTAAGAAAGAATTAGCCTTAAAATAATTGATTGCAATGCAAGCATAAGCTACTCCATCCTTCAGCATAAATGCCCCCCTCGGTGATTATGCACCTCTAACCTTAGCTGCACTGCGGCCGCCAGCCAAATTGTTTGTAGTTCTTTGAAAATCACGTACCCAGCAGAGATTCATGTACAAACTGGTAGTGAAAATGCAGCTAAAACCTCTTCAACTGGGGAGAGAATTCCTTCCTGCACTTGTAGTGCCCTGTAGAGCAAATAAATTAAAATCTATGAACTGAATGCACCATTTTCTGCCCAGTGGGAGCTGCAAATTGATCGTTTGCATTATCTGTCCATCTGGAGCTACAGTTGAATGTATGTGACCCCACATAACACCACCGTTGAGAAGACATCAAACTTGGGTAGGAGAAGAGGCTCTCAAGCCCCATGCAATTACCATGCCGCTCACAGGCTCCGTGCTCATTGCTATAGTAACCAGACACCTAGCACGGATATTTCCTAACAGGAAGCGTTCCTTGCTAAAGACTTGAATTTTTGTTCTCTGGATAATCATTAACTTGCGCTCTATTTTGGGGGTGAAGGAGTTCAGCTGCTCGTGTTCATTTGAAAACAGAAAGATGACTAGAAGTGACATCAGCAAGCAGTTCTAACATAGACAGAAATTGAGAGGCTCGGGTGGATACCTGCAGGATGCAACAGGAGTCAGCAGACCGGAGGCTTCTGCAGCCTGACTTGTAGATTTGCCAGGGAAACTCCCACTTTTCCAGGAGCTGTAGGAATGGGCAGCGCGGCCTCCCAGCTAGAGCATCTGCAGCTCCCGTGCGCTAGCGGGCTTCCTGCTGCCACCTCTGTCCCACAGAGCAGACATGCTTGAAGCCAAGCTGACCACCAAAATGTTTCTTATCTTCTGCATACTTGTGAGAGAACCTCTGGTCTTTCTTCATGAAAGTGTCATGAATGTTCAAAGTCAATAGAAATTTTCATGACTGGAATCCATGCAAGACAAAATACTTACTCTGAAAGTCAGCTTCCCTGAACTAAGAAGACAAGAACAGGCACAACTTTTGGCTAGCGTTTCTCTCACTCTCTATTATCCCATCTATTAAACAGGAATAATTGTCTTTCTTGACTTAGCAGAGAGAGAATGAAAACTAATTATTTTTCAAGTACTCTGAAAATTACTTCGATGAGCAACACAGATAAACCCCTAGGGGAATAATAATTCTGTGTTCAAAGTGGAGTCTGAATGGCATGTTTTAAATAAGACCCAGAGATACAAATTGAACAACAAAGAGTAAACAAGATATTGAATAGCTCAACATTAAATGCAGAATGTCTGAATTATGCACTAAATAAGGCAGCAGTGGATGGAAAAACATTACAGTCGCGTGCGATGGAAGACAGCATCGTGATGTACCCATATGACAAAGGTTGCAAGAGCATTTCCTAGCTTTGCAATCTCACTGAAGCCCTTTCCAGAGCGGATTTTCATGTATAATATGCAGAAATGAGTAAGGTCTCAAACACTAGATCTTTGATACTTCGCTTTTGCTAGATGATCTCAAGTCCCATAGCTTGCTTAAAACACATTATACACACAGGACAAGGAACTAGGAGCTCGTTTCACTTAATCCCAACACTGATACCAGCTGTCTAGGCATTTATTGATCACTACTAGAGCAAATCCCTGACGCATTAGAAACCTAACTGCTGGCTACACCAGAACCACGTGGAACTTCTCACTAAACACCACTCACAGGGAGGAAGCTAAATATATCCTACCATAAACTCATTTACTGCTATTAACAATGGATATAATACCAGAGCCTGATGTCATCCAAGAGCAGATGAAGGGATCGAGCCTGGACCAGCTGGTTACAGTGCAGCTCCACATCCTGAGCTTCGGCCAAGCTATCTTATGGCTTGTAACACTAACCAGTGACAGCAACTGCTCTTTCTAAGGAGAGACTGCCCAGGTAGGTTCCTTCAGTCTGTTCCACAATTACACTCCTCTGTGCCAAGGAGCAAGTAGATGATAATGCATTAGCATAAATGGAACAGGAAATATCTGGGCATCCACCGCATGAGTTCCCCTTCAAGCTGCAAATGCAGAGACTAACCGCTGTGGGAGATAAATGCTGATGTTTTCTCAACCAAGGAAGCAGCGGAGTCACAAAACCCCGAGCGCTGGCTTTTCCCTACAAAGCTTTCACTCTGGGTCGCACTGTGCCAGCCTCTCCCTGCACCCCCTTTTTCCCCTGCCACCGCGTTCTATTTTGAAGCGGGTTTAGTCACATTATCTGGGACAGTTTCTTGCCTTGAGAGAAAAACAGTTCCTCTAACTTCCAGTGAAAAATCGCATGCCTATATTTAGCAACAAAAATTGGAGTAACACTGAACAAATAATTTATTCTTTCCTTGTTGTAAAAGAAAACTTTAATGTCAATCTCATATCCTCCAATTGAAAATTGTCCTTTAGAAAATATTGTCTTTCAAACTGTACTTATGTTGGTATCTATATGTACTCAATGAAATTGAGTACATATTGACAATTGAAACATATTGACAAAAAGCTAGAAGTATTTTTCAAAATTCACTGCAGCTCTTATGTTATGTAACTTATATGTTGTTATTAATGTTATTATATGTCATATAATATGTTATATATGTTATATATATTATATATGTTATATGATATTTTATACTATATATGTTATTTATGTTATGCTATTTAAAATTAAAAAAACCTCCATCACAATCTCTTTATACTGGAAAAAAACACTACTTATAAATGGTTCCCTTGTTACTCAGATATGACATGCAGTGCATAGATATTAGCAAGTCCTCAATTTCATTCTTAGGACTAAGCCTAAGAATAAACGCAGGCCCCAGCTTTGTGTGCTGTTGCAGCAAATGGACAGAGCCAGGCCTGTCTGCACCTCAGTGATCTCTGGTTAACCCAGGGGACCCCACAGGTCCCAGAGGCTGCTCTAGAGCAAGGCAGCAAATTGTATGGGTGAAACTGGGCTCCAGACAATCCTTTCACAGCTCTCTCCTCAGTGCACCTTGTTTACTGAGGTTACAATCCAGTGAAGCATTTAATCAAGTTTAAGTGCTTTTCTATACTGTGCTGATCTTAAAAGCATGCTGAAGAAGTGTAATTACAGAGTAACCTTATACAATAGGCTGTAGGCTTTACCTATCCTGCAAACTGAAACATAAAACAATGAAGCATGGAAAGTGTGAAAAGACAGACCTGCATAAATTTTTAACCTAAAATACATGACTTTTAGTCATCTTTAAACAGTATATATTTTTGATGCAAATTTGCCAAAATGTAGGAAACTATGCTTTGAATTACTAAAGATGTGATTTACTGATGTGATTTATGATTACATAGTCTTGCCATTTATGTCATGAAATAGTCACAGGTTTATGTCATAGCAAATAACCAGGAATTGTCCATAATATTTAGGAACTTGCATAGATGAATCGATGATGAGTCTTAAGCACAAACATCATCTTTATCCACAGAAGTATTTCCCAGTACAGAGCTCCAATTCTGAAACAAATTAAAAGCAACAACATTGTCAGGAGACTGGGAGCAGCCCCACAGCCTTCCACTCACCTCACAGAGACAGAACTTCTCTCCAGCACAGCAATTAACACTCCTACGGTGAGTAAAAGGATGATTCATTCTAGCAACAGCAAAAAAAACATTCAAGGAAAATGGTTACATTATAGACTTCTGCCTTAAAATAAGTCTTTCCTTCATCTGCCATACTGTGAAGAGCCAAAATACTATAAACAGAAAACTCATTCCAAGCTCAAATGTATCCTAAGCCAAAACATTTCTAGAGATGGCTGGGTGTATTTTTCCCTGCCTTGCCTGCATCAACAGGGAAACCCTGGCCCCGGATCGTGGCGGTGACTCCTGCGGCTGAGGCCTGGCCGAAGCGGCCGCACTCAAGCGGCCAGCTAGAACCACGAGGTCAATTCCTCATCATCCTCCTCGGTAAAAGGCTCTGTCCAGAAACCACCTTGGCGTGGGTGCTGCCCAAGAGAAACCCTAGCTAGACAGCACAGCAAAGCAAAGCAGTATTTCTGACCAGTTTGAGGACCAGGGGGAATGTTTCCCTTAGGTAAGATATGACTAGAGCAGAGAGACTCCACTGCAGCACACCATGAGCTCAACTAGTCATCAAAATATTGCGGTCAATAAAAAATATCACAGGGGCAAAACATCAGTATCTTGCATAGTATTCCAGTTATTTTTCCTTAAGCATGTCTTTTGGATATTAAGTATTTCACTGTAAACTTGCTGGCATTTAGACTTATATCATGGTTAGAAATCCAACCTAGGAAAAACATTTAGATGCAGTTCATGTTTTGAAGCCAAACGTGGGCAAAATCAGCTGAAATGCCAGTTGCTGTGCTTCCTGGGAGAGACAGCTTGGCCACAGCCACTGGATCTTCTGGTACACTTATCCTTGGAAGAAGAGCATCAGTGAGGCTGGGGTCAGTTCAAGCCCTGAAAGAGCCCAGTGGTGCAAAAAAGGACAGATGAAAAAAGAAAAATAGAAAACTAAAGAAAACTGAAGAGTTTATTCAACTCTTTAAAGTAGGTTTTATCTTTCAATACAAATTAAGTTAATTCACTTTTAAAGGAAAAAGAAAATGTGTTTTAACCCGTACTACTGTATTACTCCCCTTTGATATTAACCCCAATAGGTGAAAATAATTAATATATTACTTATCCTTTAGAAGGAGATGGGCTCATTTAAAAATCTATATTCAAATACAAGCCTTGTGGTATAACAGCAAGATTGGAGAAGAGTTTTGTTTTCACTTTTTTTAAAAAAAAACTTCTTCACAAACGAAGAAAGCCTCAGGATTAGTCATGTATGGTTGTTCCTGATTTTGTAACTTACATAATTCCGATGAAGTCAAGGAATAGAATTTAATAAATTCAGCTTCAGGTCCTTTCACTGAAACTCCTCACAAGAGCGCCCTAGGGAGGTGTGTTCTTAAAGACAGCAAAAACTTCATGTTACCTGTGCCTCTCTCTTGTCTGTTCACTTAAGCATCTCAATAGCTCAACAAGGCAAAGACTGAAACCCAGCTGAGATGACCAGAGGCCAGGAACAACCGATGCTCAGAGCAGATGCATCCGGACGGCAGGGCCGAGTGGGTTCTCCCAGTTGCAGGGCTGTGTTCAAACCGGGCTGCTTCCCGCGGGAGATGCTTCTTTTCTCTCCCATCAATAGCGTGTGTCAGAAGATAAACCCACAATCTGCCTTCCTACCCACAGCTGCAAGGTCAAGCAGGTCTTAAGAACAGATTTTTAGGAAGAAAGGAACCAGGGATTTAGAAATTTAGTAGACGTAAGAGTTCTTGAAAGAACGAACGTTTTCAGCACACTGTTTCACCAAGTGCAAAGGGGAAAACATGGTATCTCAGGCCAGCTGCTACTCCGGTGGTTCACACCAACAGCATTTAACAACCTTCCCTGCCATTTTCTCATGAACTCCACGCATTTTGAAAACACAGATTCCCCAAAAGAGCAGGCAGGGCAGGGCAAAAAGAAATCTTGTGCCCGCAAAAGGGGTCCCAGAGCCGGGGCCAGAGGACTCTGCTGGGTACCTGAGCCAGCACCCAATGCTCATCCTAACAGGAAATAAAACTGGCTTGATGTTCCTCTGCCGAAGCACAGATCCCATTGCTTGCTGCACTCCTGCCTGTATGTGTCGTCTTTGAAGTCTTCTGACTTTCGTCCAGCCCCTACTGCCCAACATACTCCTATTTTTGTCTTTTCTTTCCTTGGGTATATTCCATCTTCCTCCTTCATTCCATCATGTTTTTAGTTATCCGATTACTTTTTAAGGGAAATGTACCCCAATACATATGTGTGCTTAATAACAGCCTGCTGTGAGTGTTTAGCAGCCCCCGTGCAGTTTGTTTGCTGGAGACCTGCTGCTGCCCTGGGTGTGAATCACCCATTTAGGCTGCGAGCTCTTTGGCCTTTAGGAGAAGGGCTGTCTGTTGTTCTGTACTCCTGCAGTGCCTAGCACACACAGCTCCATTCTTACTTATTATTACAACACCACTAATACCTTCATAATATCCTCATTTTTCTTTTTTTTTTCATTGCTGGATACTGCTTTGTGTGTTTTTACTTTTCTAACCCTCTGTCCTTGAGATAAAAATTACAACCGCCTTCGACTATGCATTGAACAGCAGGCAGGATAAAACCAGGCTTTGTGTTTTACCCAGAAGCTCCATGTAAAGTCTTTTATTGTGGATCAGCTCCTGCCAAATGCTGCTCTGCGAGGCCTGGCAGTGGAAAGCACACCCACGCACAGCAGCACGCTTTTCCACAGCTAGGAACCACATGGAAAAGTGTCTCAAATAGTCTAAGTGAAGACCAATTAACTTCTGTGCACAGAACTTCTCGTCGCACACAAAACAGCCCCCTGTTTTTATAATTAAACCTGTGCACGCAATATCTTCTTAAAGTACAACTAATTTTGACTGCAAGGCAAGGTCATTGTATCCTCCACTGTGTCCTGCATGGAGCTCAACAGCCACCTCAATGGATTCTCTGTATTCATATGGCCCATAAATTCAGCCCAAACACATCCTACCCCCAAACTGGGGTCTTGGATACGTATCTTCTGTTCTTGGACCAGATGCACATTTCCCGTAAAACTGCTGCTGATGTTGACACACGGTTTCAGAAGGAAATTGAGCCCTTCCCACAGATCCAATAGAGGCAAAATTGCAGTCCAAACCCTGCTGAAAGGACAAGGGGCTGCACGATGGAAAGAATGACATGTTCTGGACACTGCAGGACAAGCTGAATCCTGGCTTGCCTAACAAAAGCTTCTTTTCATTACAGGGTGGAAAAAAATCCCCTTTTATTCTCCAGTCTTTGAAGGGGTTACATCACTGCTCCTTCAGTTGCAGGGTTTCAGGGAAAACAAGCTTTCTCCTGGGCTGCTCAAGTGACAGTAAACTAAGAATTCCTGGGAGCTTTTTATCTCCACGCATTCTTTACTAATGGATGGTTAAGGTACCTTCCCCTAATGACTCATCTAATGAAGAAACAAGAGCACAACAGAAACCCTGGGCCTTCTTACATTTGCAGTGATAACGTTAAAATGATTCCAAGCTTCTCTCCACTACAAGCTACCACATCCTTTGCCTTCTTTTTTCTCCTTTTTTCTTTTAATTATCCCCAAAGTTTCTAAAGAAAGCCATGATGAGCTTTAAAATATTTTTTCTATAACATTTAACATTTTTTCAATTACTTACAAAATTGAATCATCAAGCTACAGGGTTTTTTAAATCTGTAGGAAACAATATGATGAAGATGCTAAGAATACATATATATATCCATATATATTTAAAAAAAAGAAAGGAAGCAGCCTTCATTTTCTGGTAGGTAGAAAATCCAAAAGGTCTTTCATCAACTAGGAGCAACCCTAGCTTTACAGTTTATTCATGCTGCTGTTCCATTAAAAAACACATCCACATGTTTCAGCCTGTCATCCAACGAATGAGTAGAGCCCCTCACGGTACAACTGCCATTGTGGCTTCCTCAAAGCCTTCTTTCCAGGGGTGATAGATTTGTACTGGTGTGTTTGCATGGAAATTGGAGTGGATTGGAAGTCCAGCTCCTAGCACCTCTCCAATGCCAATACTAGTTCAACCCTAATAAAAACTTTTCCTTAGAAATCATTGCTGACACTCCAAACCTGGCTTTACAACAAGTTTGTATTCAACAGATGTCATGAACTAAAAGACACAAGTTAATTTGTGGAGAGGCACAGAGGTATGTTCACAGAATTACTAACAAAGACCAACACACACAGCAGCACTTATCCACAAAAACCAACGGCAAAGATCCGCCAGCTTCCAAGATCTTCTCTTGCACCTTAAGCTCACACTTCTAATTTGACAACTCTGAGCAGCTGAGCATGGACACAGCCTTAAGAACTTGAGCATGTGTTCAACTGCCACCAAGGGAATCTAACCTAGACAAGATCCTGTAGCCTTAAGTTGACACTTAAGCACTATGTTGGATTAATGGCAGAGTCCTGCCACTTCACAGGACTGAGCGTATTTTGAGCAGAAAATCCCAAAAGTAAACTTAGACACAAAGTCACTGGGGTATTTCATGAAACAATCAAACGTCATTTTTCAACCTTTGAAATTCTATGCCATGAATTTTAAGAGCAGCTCTGGATTGAGAACAATATTCTCATTTGGTTCCAAATCACTCATCTAGAAATATTCAGGACAGACCAGACGTTCTCCCCTGCTTTGCCAGTGCACAAAGATCCTGGCAATCTTTTTCACAGGGCTGCACTCATCTTTTGTTCAACTAATGGACCTGGACATGTAACAGAGAAGAGCAATCAATAGGAATCGAGTTGGCTACGAACAAGCGTAAAGGATCACTCCAACTCAAACACACCAGCACTGACCTCTGAAGAATTACAAACCAGCCAAATGTATTTTGGACAGCTTTGGGAACAACCAAAGCCCAGGGGAAGCTGCAAGAGAAGAGACTAGAAGAGAACAGGACAGAAAATTTTCCATTTCTCTTTTTGGCCCTTCCCTTTTCTGAAATCATTCTCAACTCTCAAACTTTAGAGATCAGAACTCCAGGTTTCAATGGCACACAGCTGTTCCACTGGAATAAACGGATAACGAAGCATGTAATGTCTAGTAATGAAACATGTCTAAAGTAATTCTGAAGCCAATTTTTGCTAAGTAAATAGTTGGTCACTTTCATTTGAGATAAATAGCCAGAGACAGATCTAGGAAAAATAAAAATAAAACCCCTGAAGGCACACCAAGTCCCACTACCAATAATGTACAGCTGTCTTTTAGACCAGGCGTACTTTATTGTAACACATTTTATGTCATCCTTTAATTTCTACAGTAATGACCATATATATCTGTCAAAAATACCACAGCAGCCCGGCAAATGAATGCTATTTTTTCCAAAAGCATGAGATACTTGAAATGCTGCAAACGTGCATGATATAATTAAATCGAAGATATTATTTCATCTATTTTTGCTGTCAACAGACTAAAACTTGTTCAAGTAAAAGCCATTTTTATACACCTCAAATGAGATATATATATATCTATATATACTCACAGCCCTCAGAAAACCAAGAAAAACAGTTTTGGATTTCTGGCTTAAAAGTAAGACTAAAATCTCCCCAAGTTGTGCTTTGAGTCACAGAAGCCTGCTGCTTAATTATGGCCATCACTTATCAACCTCAGACAAGGGTTTCCATCTGCCACCTGAAATACAAGCTAATTTGATGAAAGGCTTCACTGAGGGTGCAATTGGCTAGAGTTAATCTTTGCCTTGACCTGCGCTTTCATTGAAAGGGCCTGCAAATGATTCCTTAGCCAAGGTCACAACACTGAACCACAATGTGCAGCAAGGCTCTCGATATCAGCGGCCTAAAGCTGGGACTGCTGCTGCAGGCTGCCCAGCGCCAGTCCTGCCTGGCTGGCCCAGGACAGGCTAACTCACAGCAGAAGCACAGCGCTGGCACGGGAAAATATCCCCAGTTTTGTAAGCAACTCCCTAGCTCCATTTTCTGTTACTCAAGTAATTATGTGTTTAGTTGACCCATCAGATTTGCTGTTGTTGGAGAGGTCACTGCCTTCGCTGGGTAAAAGCTTAACCAAAGCTAGCTTAAGCAGTCAAGGGCCACACCACGGTTCTCACCTGCAGCCTCTGGGTTGTGACTACACCTCGGGGAAATACAGATTAGGAACCACACTTACAAATGAGATTTCCATCAACCTATTCCTTACCTACAACTAGGAAAGGATATATCTAGGAAAAAAAAAAACAACCTGAGAAAGCAATTTCTGTTTTATTTCTCTTTTCTTGTGAGGAAACACTAACATCTTGAAACAAAAATTCTATGTGAGAACTGCTTATTGTGGTTGCATTTAAATATTAACACTATTTGAACAGCTTGGACCTTATTTAGCACCTGATAAATTTTATCCACTTTAAAATGTATACAAGTTTTAACATTTAAGGCTCCAAAACTAGAATGAAGACAGCAGTCTTTCAAAAGATTTTGTTTTGCTAAGTTTTGTTTTGCACAATTTTAAAAGCAATTTTGGGTCAATTCAGGGCAAACGGTAAAACGTTAAAAGAATTTCTCATGCAATGCAAATGCAAAGATCTGACCTAGCTGAAAATGTTTTTGGAAAACAAAGATGGTCTTTAATGATGATCAAAGCAGAGCTGCTGCTTGATGGTAAGAACAGGGTTTGATTTGTGTACGGGTAGGTGAACATTAAAACTATGGGCAAATGAATGTGTTTACTTGGAAACTCTCCCGTGGTCCACGAGATGCAGACCACAAGCCATTGAAAATTCTGTGGATGAACTTGACTTAAAAGGGTCCTTTTCTCCCTATGGCAAAACTAAAGATATCAGAGGA
>JAUBOD010000658.1:1143446-1156686 GCA_032353885.1 Nothura maculosa | reverse complement strand
GTTTTGCTAGTACCACTGCAAGATATCCAAAATATTCGATTCCAGTCCGCGTGAGTAGAGCTCCTAATGAAGCAGAAGGGACTCAAGTCATCATTTGGGGCCATAAATAAGTCATATGTGCCGGCAGACTAAGCATTCAGAGACTCTCTTTTCCAGAGTCCACCAAGTGGAAATATCAGGAAAAAAAAAATCAATACACTTTAAGTAGTCAAAATTATTATTGCTGCTAAGTGTTCAAAGGTTTAAATTGGTCTCAAATTCTGTGATTCATGACCCAATAAAAACAGGCCTATCTGCTTTAGCTTATGATTCATGACCCATTAAAAGTCAGATCAAGTTGCTCACTGTCAGAGAAATGGCTTATTTCTTAGTTTTTAAAAGTTTCTAAGTCTTACAAAAGGTTTCAAAGTCCATCCTTCATTTTCTTATGGAAGACGTTTTGCATGTATTATTTAACCAAGGCTTCACAAGCAACAAGTCGAAAGAGGAACTGACATTTCCTTTTGACACTCTTTAAAACACTATATAATCAAACATCATCTTCAATGCAAGTCCCTGCTAAAACATATTACTAAACTGGGAGTAATAGAAAGAGTTATGGGTAGACAGTGGCAATAGAGCACCCAGCCAAAACTTGTATAAAAATTTATTTGCAGCTAACCGCTTGCTCTAATGACAAAGCACACGCAAACAACTGGGTTACACCTCAGCTGAGAACGCAGCATGACGCAGTCACAGATTTCTTACGGACATGGAAGGAATTGGGTAAAGGTGAACACAGGAACATAGCAAAGACAATTACCTCAGCCTCCCCAGGACCAATAGCTTTTCCGATTTTTTTTTAGGTTAATATCTCAGATATCTGTACAGGCTCCATGGTTCCAGACGCCGCAGACCAGGTCCCTCCTCGGAGCACCACACGGTGGCAGCCGCCCCTCACCACCCCAGCAGCCTCCTGCGCCTCTGCAGCCACCGCGGCTTCCCCCAGCAAGGGCGCACAAGCCACACACAGAACCATGAACACCTCCCAGCCGGGATTTAGCTCTGAGGACACAGATACCCCGGGCTGAAGGGCGGGCATTGGCCTCTCCCCCAGCTGCACACGTGTTCTCACACCAGCTAAAATATCCCAAGCCAACGTGTGTGGCAGCAGCGTCACTGGGCCGTGCGTGTCCTACCCCAGCGCTGCCGGAGCCAGGCTGTAAATACCAGGCTATAAATACACCCACCCTTGCTCCACCGTCAAAGGGAGCCCATGAGCATTCCTAGGTGCGTTATTTGCCATGCATTTCCTTAACAGAGGAGGTTTCACAAACAGCAAAGCTAAACAAATTGAAACAGTCAAAATACTAAGTGCCCAAAATCCTGCCAGGCTAGAATGTAACGTGAGCAAAAGTTATCGGAGTGGCAGGAGGAGTGAGACCCTCAATGTACAGTTACAGGTCACTGGAAAGGTTGAAGCACTTGGCTGCCTGTCTGCCGAATGCCTCAGAAAATCACTGTGAAAGCAGGATGTTCAAGCCAAGCTTTCAGATTGTTCAGTGCCAGGATAAGACATGCAGAGCAACTGTCGGAAGGAAAATTAACACATCTAAAAAGCACAAGCACTGTTCTGTTAAGTGCTATTTTAAAGCAATATTTCTGTTAGTCATTGCAATTTCAGCTTTGGCAAACACCGGACGGGGAAGGTGCTGCCACAGGTGCCTGCTGGACAGGGAGGACACAGATGCACTCCCTGTGGCCAGCACTGATCTCCCAAGTATCAGTGTTTTAAATAACAGTTTCACTGCTAGCACAGCTACAGCTTCCCCACTGGTTTACAGATTAAAAAAAATCCTCAGAAACTATTTCTCCTTCCAGCTTGGGCCTGGCTTAGGGACAAAACTGCAAGTACCCACTCCCTGACAAGTTGGCAGGGAACTGTCATTCCCATTTTAACCTTCATTCCAGGACACTGGCCTCTCTCAAAGAGTGTTGCACTTGCATCTCATATAAATAACTGCCCCCCCTTGAAACACGGGCTTAAACACAGATTGGGTATTATCCATACGGCTGCCTGTTTGGGGCTACCCTGGAGCCCTTTGCTGAACCAGTAAGGGAGATGCTGCCTTCATCAGGGTGCTTCCTGGCTGGGAAGGTGCAGGGAGCAGCCTGGCTTGGTGAAATAAGGATAGTCCAGCTTGATCCCAGCTTAGAACTCCAGCCCACTTACGAGCATGAACCTTTTCATTCCAGCGCTATTGAGGAAATAAACATAGGTGGCTAATTGGAAGCTGGCCGTGTCCATGTTGGGTCACACACAACTTGACCTCAGCCTGAGACGAGCATTAACAGCAGTGATACACCTCCCTGGTGGGGCAGGCTGACAGCTCAACAGCTGCCTTGTGGCGTTTGGAGAGGACTGCTTATAATGCATGTCAAATTTGTAACCGAAGGATACGACTGGGAGGAAAGGAAGGACGGAAGAGGGAAAAGAAGCATATTCACTTTTTATTCACTCCCCACCCCGGTTTACAAGAAATAACTACTTTAATGAGGTCTTAAAAATTCCTGACAATGAAGACAATTTCTCTGCCAAGCACATTAAGAACACTATAGACAAGGAGAAATAAAAGCTTTTTCTCCTCCTCCACACACCACGTGACATTAATACTGCTACAGACGTCGACAGGCTGCAGCTACTTTCAGACCACACACAGTCCGTGCTACCCTTCTTCCCCCACATAAAGTAAATCCAAGCTTCAGAGTCACATCTCCCCTTTGCCAGGCCTAGATTTAAAGGAGAAGACTCTAGGAATTCAGGGAGCAAGGAGCTCTCCTTGCGCTGCCTCAGTTTCGCACTCGGGTCTCTGGAGGGAGGCCCTGGCCTCCGGTCTGCCCGGGGCTCCATGCAGCTGAGAGGCACAAATCCCCTCTCATGAAAGACACCAGCCCACAGGGCCCGAGGCCACTTGCTTCCATCATCCTCCATGGATGCATTACTAGCTTGGACCATTGAAAAGTGATCCATCAATATTTAAAAGCAAGGATCATATATATACAGGAAAATCTTTATGCTATTAGTCAGAGCACACAAGACAAACACAGCGAATGTAAATAACAGGGCTCAACATCAAAGACTTTTTGATGTTTATTTTGGGTTTTGGTTGGGCATTCAGGTTATCTTGGTCTAATATCCCAAAATAATTACATCTTCAAGTTAATGACTATAGCTCTATCAAATTATGAAACATTAAGGCAAATCAAAGGATGCTTTATTTCCTCAGCTCAGCAGAAGAATCTTATAGTTTCCTATTTGTATCAATACAGAAAAGAAAAATAGGATGTCAAAACGTCACTTAATTTCATTTGTCTTTCATCTCACCCAACTGCAGGAACCATGTTATATTATATTCAGTCTCAGTAACACAATACTTTGACTAGAGTTCCTAAAACTTTCTATTTTTCAGATATAAATCAACAAATCAGTTCTTCGTGTATATACCCAGAACGTTGTAAGACAACAGTCTCCTCAGTTTTGCCAAGCCCCTATCCAAAGCTCTGCCTTTAGACAACTGGAGAGAGGGAGGCGGGAAAAAAAAAAAAAAGAAAACAGAAAAGAAAAAAAAAAGGCATCATTTCATATAACAATTTCCTCGTATTCGTATCAAGAAAGAGGCTGCTGGTGTTTTTGCAAATTATGACCACAGAAAACAAAGCTAAGCTATCACCAAGACCCCACATGACCCCATGACAGCCTTACAGATGCCTGCATTCCCTGCACTCCGCTCTGGCAGCTCTAATGAGTATCATTAGGGGAGGTTAATTTTCTGCAGACATGTTCAGCCAAGATCACCATTACCTTCTAATATCCCCTGCACTTTGTGCCAAACACTGCTTCATGCCGGGGATATCAGCTGAGCTTCCTGATTGGAACTAGGAAATGCATGAAACAAATCCATAAATCTACAGCTTTAAGAACTAAGTTATTGCACTGATCAATGCAACTGCTGCAGTGCAGAGAGCGGCACTTATAGATGGTCTAAAACAACATGAAAAAAATCTGGCTTTCAGATCAAGGATAAGCTTTTTGTCTTCTCCATGAAAAATGCACCCAAACCCAACCAAGTCACAAGCCTTTAAAAGTGCAACCTACAGTTTAAAAAATGCAGCAAAAAGCACTTTGCAAACGTATTCCTACTCATTATGACTAAGGACAGGGAAGTTCAGTAGATGTTCCAAGGTGAACACAGCTTTCCAGAACATCCTGTGTGCACCGTGCCCGATCCCTCCATCCACACACATGCTGGTGACGGCCCCGGCTCGGGCTGCGGCTCCACGAGCCCCTGGCAAGTTCCCCATGGATGCTTAGAGTTCTCGCACTGGCCTCCACCTGGAAAAGGCTCCAAGGGAGGAGTCTCTCCAGAAAGTATCCCGTTTCCCTCTGAAAAAGGTATGCTAATTCCTCCAGGAGAGTTAAAATGTAGCAGTTTTCCTCAGGAAAAGGTATGTTAAATTCTTCCAGGAGAATTAAAATGTACCACAAAGTATCCTCTGTGCTGGGTTTTGTCCAAGCATTTTGAGTGTGTTAGCCCAATCACATCAGCCAACTCCTCCCTGAGAATTTAGATTGGGAATGACAACTTCAGTTTGGAGAAGGCAGGATGGTTTTATTCCCAACTAAGCAGTAATGCATTTGCTAATCTCAAACCATTTTTTTGTTTGTTTTATATAATGTGCACTATATACACTCCCTCTCACACACCCACAAGTTTCTTTTTTTTTTTTTATTAAAAGGTTTTGGGGGGAAATACTAATTTTACTGCTCTGATATTTAGAAAACAGAACTTCTTTCCCATCATTTTATGACCTTTTCAGTTAATGCAGTTACTGCTACAGCAGATCATAATTTGTTCTCATGGCTACGAGCTAATGAGACAAATTGCCATGACATTGCAGTCTGAGCAAGGCAGCCTGGCTCTAACGAGCCTCTTGAGCTAAAAGGTTCTGCATGAGTCTCCAGGCTCTTCCTGAGGATGCAGGGCTGGATTTTCCCCACACTTTGCTCTATAGGGGAACAAGCCCTGAGAAATCCTTGCTGTGCAGAGTGTTTCAGAGACAGGTACCACACAGGGGAGCAAGGGGACACGTGGCTATGCTATTAAGTATAAGCAGATGTTTCCAGGTGTAGCATCTACACTGCTACTACTTCTACACTTTGCTTCCAACCTCTGCAGGGCTGCAGGACTCTGAACCAACCCAACAGCCACAGGCCAGTGTAGTAACTATAGGGCAGGTTTCGGGTCCCTGTAGAATATAGGAAACAAATGTCAGCCTGACTACCCCCCTACACATACATATACACACACACACACACACACACACACACACACACACACACACACATAGTTGACAAATCTGGGGAGAGATTTTTCAGGAAGAGAGCAGATTACTCTGAGGTCACTGGAAGTTCTACTTCTCCATCAAAAAGAAACACATTAAGGTCAGAACTTTATGGTCTGGGCTTGCTTGCTTTTAACAGGACAAGTTTTGGGTATTACAACTTCTCTGCTTTCAGACTGTTCTACAGTAGTCTGAAGATGCCAGTGATTCATACAAACTGAGGGGTTAACTGCACGCACTGATGTTTTGAAGAAGGCAGAGCAGCTCAGAGCCACAAGAGTGAAACGGTTTAGCCTCAACTGTCAATAGAGACCTTTCTACCATTAACACTTGTATCCAACATAAATTATTCCTCTGGCTGGCTAAAACACAATGCTCACTTTCAATTGATTTCACACTGGCTCTTGAAATACAGCCAATGAAACCATCTTTAGAGTAAAGAGAACATTTGTGAAACACTCAACTTGCCAGAAGATTAGACGTGCGTTTTTAAGTGGCACTTAAAGACTGAAGAGCACAACTCCCGCAGGATGCAGACACACCTCAAGACAAGCATAAGCTCCAAATGATGACCTGGGACACCCCCAGATGGTTGGTGGCATTCACATCCCTGACGCAAGCTCTGTAGATGGCCTTCTCTTTGAGGTGGACTGAAGAAAAGCAGAAGCAGCAGCACTTGGCAAAAAATACTTCACCTGTGCTTCTTACTGCATTCCTGCCTGGCAAACCTATGAGACATTTGCAGGGATATGAACAGAGTTTCCCAGACAGGTGCATTTTGATATGAGATTATTCTTGTTCAATTTACTGAGTTTATCTGCTTGGTGCTACAGCACCCACCCTCTTAACGCTGCTGGATGGCCATTAGGGTAGAGCTGCAGGACTAGTTATCAAGATAGCTCTCTGCTTTTGTTTAAATGTCAAGGAAATGCTCATTAGCTAAAAGCTACTCTTATCTAGTTAACTTGCCCGAGAAAGAGAGAGCTTATTTCTTCTTATCCATCCTTTACAGAAATCCTGTTCCAATATCATCCTTTTAAAAAAACTAGGACCTTTACCAATAATCCTTGAACAGACATTGGCATGTGAGATGTTTTGCAAACTAAGTGCGAGAAAATGCAGCCTAAAGTTATCTGAAATATCAGTACAGCGGAAATATCTTTAAAAGTAGCTTTGGAAAGAGGCCAGACCTATGTTTCCATCTCTGCTGGCACAGTAAGGAAACTTGCAAAGGCTGTATTTGCACAGAAAGTGCAAAAGGGAATGCAAGAAATTTGTTTGGCTTGCATTGGGAAAGAAAATGCCTTTTTGATAACCGTCTTTGTAGCAAAAGAAAACAATGTTTTGGCAAAAAGGTTAAGGCAGATGAAAAGTATTTGGCTGCCAACCTGCTCCTCTTTGCAGCCAATGTTTCACATGTGGAATTTTACTTTGTGCTTGGAAAGGGAGCTGTGAAAGAGCTTAGAACCATATCTGACTTTCCTCTGGATTTATATGTTTGGTTGTTTAGTTTTTGTTTTGTTTTTAAATAATACAAGTTGGTTTTGTAGTTTTAACCCATCTGAAACAGCTTCTTCCTTTTGATCTTAAGCACAAGGGGAGAAAAAAAATGGAACAGAAGCAGCCACAGAAGGGCCACATACAATCTGCTGTTTTAAGCAGTCACTGATTCCAGCAATATGCTCAGGGCACCCATTTGCTTCCCAGCTACGAGACTGAGAGCTTTTTCCGGCATGACTACGTAACATCTTGAAACAGCTCAGACCCAGTCACAGGGCATCGTCGCTCAGTCCCGAACCCACGTGTGCAGCTTCCCACTCATTTTCGGGGCAATTTAGCTTCAAGCTAATGCTGAGCACTCCAGCCTTTATAGTCCATTAGCTTCAGTTTCAGGTGGAACAGCCCTTCTACACTGGCATTTAGCTCAGCCATTAATTGCCCCAACATCTGAAAATATGAAAGAAATAAAAATCAATTGGAAAAGTGAAATACTTGATAGTTTTCATATAGACTCTGGAATTTCTCTACCTTTCGTAGTTAAATAGCTGAAGATCACCAAAAGGAGGAGACAACTGTGGCTTGCTTATTGCTCTTTTTGTTTATGATAGACTTTTTTCCCTACATCCTGTAAAAGAGACCATGGTGGATTAAAATCATCACAAAGAAAATGAGTCTCACATATCCACAAAGAAATACAGGCAACAAAAAGATGCCCAAACTCCCCCCACACACCATTTCTTTCTTGTTCGGCAGGAACCATCTAAAAACTGAAAGGTCATTTATTCATCATGCCAGTTCAGCATTTCCTGTCCCCTATGGCTGTCATCAACAGTACATTTTCCTGCGAAACACTGATGTTTTGTTTAGATGCAGCTATTTGTCCATTAGGAAACTCAGACAGACAGATGGAAGTTAGTAACAGCTAGTTACAGTGAGATCAAGCTCAAGCTGTATATTACACAGAATTTAGAAATATACATTTTAAACACATTAGGAAAGAAAAAGTTAAATATAGGCACCACAACCAGCAAGCAAAGAGAAATGCACCTCAATTCTGTCTTTGTGCATCCATTTCACCTATAGACCTCAGGACCTCGGGAATTTACCAGCTCTTTCTCAAGCCAAGACGACAATCCAAGCCCAGCTGTAGCCTGTGGTTTTCAGAATGCTGCAAAGATCCCTCAGCCAATAATTCCAGAGCCTGGAACTTCTGACGTAACCTCTGTGCTCTGGCTGCCCCAGCAGGTCTGGGCTGCAGTACCAAACCACACTGAGGATCTCTGTTAGGGAGCATCTCCCTAGACCTTAATACCATTTCTTCCAGTGGATGGAAAGATTACAACGTCAGTGTTGAATAGAAATCAGGGACTGAATTAGCTTAGTATGATTGCACTGCAATTGCCACATAAAAATAGGTCTTTAGTTCATAAAAGAATAAATAAGACCATTAAACATAAAAACATAAAAAGGAGAAAAAGTAGAGCTTGGGAGAATACATATAGTTTTACATAATGTGTCTCCTATATTGATTATGGAAGTTATTCAGTAGGAAATTCCTACTGCCTAGGTTTAGAGTTGGAAGAGTTAAGAGCAATAAAGGTAAACTCTTCTCAGAAACTCACCTGCCTTCTAGTGTCACTGCTCAGCTCTAGGAACATCGGTAGAGCTGCAAAAACAAACAGCTATAACACAGAAAAGATCTGTACCAAAATAATTAAAACTACAGTTTGGAAAAGCATACAGCTTTTCATTCTTGTTCTTCCTGATCACCAGAACCAGACAAATCTTTTACAGCTAGCCTCCAATCTGCAGTGCAAACATGGTGCTTGCTTCACTTCCAAGTCAGAGAGCAGTCTCTACAAGGTCTCCTTTGCCTCTTGAGCTCTGCATTCACTGCCAGAATAGAACAAATCAAATTGCTGACTGCTTTTACAGCCAAATTGGCTACCATGAAAGATACACATACGAGTCCATTTGCATTCAGAGGTACCTACGTAAACTTAATTATGAGAAATTAAGATCCAGCCACCACTGACTTTTCCAGAAACATAGATCAGTTAAAACTCATTCTACTTGGATAAAAATGCAAAGGAGCTTTTTCTCATATCCCTAAACAGTGCCATAAATCCGCTGAACTGCAATAGTTCTTTGCTTGGAGGTATCTGATATGCAACTGCATCACTTGGAAAGGATAAGTGTTCTGAGCTGACACAGAGGCATTTTAGTCATTTCTAAACCACAGGGCCCACTCACTGTCTTCCACTTTGGAGATCTGGCAGATCTTACCATTTAGCTATCATGTGCTCACATTTCTGGTTCCTTCATGTTGTATTCCCGTTAAGATATTAAGAGATTTCATAAGTTTTCTCTTGTAAAGATAGATGTCAAATACTCCATCAGCCAACCATTTTTACCTCCTCCCAAAAATCCACCGCATATCCCAGCATCTTGTCAGTTGATGCCCCATTCACCACCACCATGAGAAGAAAAGAAAAATGGTGTTAGCAGCAGCTCCACGGACCACTGAGAAAAGCACGTGCCATAAACACAAATACTTTCTGAAGTGCCCCTCTGCCAAAAGCCTGCAAGGGCAAAAGGCTGCGGCTTTACCAGCTGTGGCTGGCCAAAGGCTGGCTGTGCAGCATGACACTGACCACCTCGCAAATGGAAATCACAGAGAAACATATTGCTCTGTGATAGCCAAAAATACAGCTCTATGGTGTGGAGTGCTTGGCATCTTCCAGAAAAACACAGCACCCACCTTTCATTTCAGACATGAGCTCCCAGGTGAGCACTGAGGAATCTGTTTGAACACACGTCACGTTTCCACTGCTCTCTCTTCACTCACACAAGCTAGTAATGTGTCTTTAAAGGACACAGAACATTTCACTAAAGAGCAGTGACACTTTGAAATATCAGAGGATTTTGATCTATGTCTGAGAATCCCTGACAACACAACATGTGGTACGTTACGTGTCACCAGAGTTTACACTAAGTCCTTTACCAATAGCTTGAATTTGGATATACGTCTTGATAGACAAACATGACAAAAATCATATCCCTATGCATCAAGAACCGACATCACAGATTGCTCAAGGTGAAGGTGAAGGCCTTGGCTCGAGCAATGTGGGACACACTGGGCACACAACTTCAAGAAGTATAGTATAAAACCAGATAGCTAATTCCTTAAGTTACAGGAATTTTATTCTTCAGCAGCAGAAAGGCTCTATTGGCCTCCCAGAGACAGCATATAGCAACAATTAAGCACAAATAACACACTGTGAATGATCACTAAGGACAAGTCTTCTTTCATGAAGGAACCTTCTAGTTACATTTCAGAGACATGATAACATGTCAAACATAATAAGCTAAATTGCTTGAAACAAATAGCTAATTTCATCTTTATGCAACCTTATTCCATTTGTACACAATAAATCCTACTATGACCATGAAACAAACCTACACAAAATAAACTTTAATTTTACATTTAACAAATAGAAGTTACTCGATATGTAAGCACCGTATCATTTTTTTGTTTTAGTTCTATAGCACTAATGCATAACTAATCGGATTTTCATATAGATTTCACCAGTTCTAAATGCATGTTTAAGAAAAATCTTAACAATGTAGAACACATTCCCCATGCAGCCATCTCTACTATACTACAGACTACAACGCAAGTTCAAAATTCAAAGGCAAAGCATTCTGATACGTTGTGAACAGAATTGGTATTCTTTGGTCAGCCTTTCTGAAGATTCTCCCAAATATCTGTGTTAGCATCACTGATGGATAACACCTGGCATTACATTATGCAACCATTGCCTTGCCACCAACCTGCCCTCTCTCTTCTGAAGGGTTCCACAGTCTGCAGATTTTGACAACATTCTCCTAAATTACCATCAGTTACCAGTGATGTAAAAAGCAATCTGTAGGATAGCAAACAAAACATAGGTGGGATTTGGAGGCTTTGTGTGAGTAAGCACTTGCACTCTTACCTAACCACCTGTCTGGGAAGGTGGTGTCTGTTTAGAAATCAGATGCTGGTTTAGTTACCTTACGGTTATTTAGTGACATCTCTTAAAAAATTAGACGTGACAAGTACATTTTCTGATCAGGCTTCAAGTATCCAACAGAAAAATTGGCAATACCTCATCTGACTTCCAGCAAAATCTCTGGATCAGAAAAAGACTTCAAGAATGATACTTATGTGTTGCAGAGGGGTTGGACTAGTTGATCGCTAAAGGGCCCTTCCAACCTTAACAATTCTATGATTCTATTCCATTTGCATTATTATTTTTCTACTTTTTCAGTATATAGCAAGTTAAATAGTTTTGACACGCTGTCTAGAAAAAGGGTCTTTTATTTTCTCTGTAACAAAGACATAGCGAGGATCTTCTGCCAGTTTGGGTGTTGTGTGCTAGCCAAGACATATTTCATCTCCCATGTGGGGACAGCAAACAGAGCTCAGCAAACCTCTCCACCTACAGCCACTTCCCACTATTGAACAGTGTGGCACAGGGGACCTCGAAACAGCCTTTGCCCTGCTGGTCAAGCACCCAGTGCACCACAAACACATACGGGCATCAGAAACCTGTAGCAGCATCACTACAAACCAGACAGACACGGTCAGGGGCCATCGTGGATCAGCCCATCAGTGTGTGTTACACACATTAAAAACAAAAGTACACAAGAGAACAATATCCTGTTTCTCACTTAGATGTGCATGTCCCATAAGGAAAATATTCATACATTTATCTTTTATCTAGTGTAAAATACCTTTTGCAACATGCTGGCCATTTAAATGTCAATTCTTCATGTCTCCTTCAGTTACTTACCTAAAAAAGGGAAAAAAAGAAAAAAAATATTAATTGTCCACATTCTCAAATCTATCACGAATACATACTTGGTCTCCAGTCCTCCCCTAGAAGATTTTAATAGTTATAAATTAGTTAAGACTACTAGGGTAATAGATTTTGGTTATTATTAGTTTTGGATGACGTTTCCAATTCTGCTTCTGTTAAGCATTCAGTAATTTAATTTCAGATTTTTTTCCTTGCCGCTTTCCCTTCTTCCTCCCCCCTCAAGTAAATGATACCTAAATAAAAGCTTTTTAATGCCCTCAGTAATTCACTTTCCTTCTTCAGTCTATACACTCTGGAAAAATGTCATAATTGTCATTGCAGTAACGGAAACAAAGCACTCGGCCAAAGTACCCCAGCAGAGCACAAACAGAAGCAGCGGTTTGTGCAACTTCTTCACAGTTACTGGCCAGAAAAGATGTTTTGAACGGTTAGAGCACAGGATAGCAGCCACGAGACCCCATTTGACAGACCAGTTCTGTGAACTGAAGTGCAGCTTTGCCAGTCTCCCCAACACCAATATTTTATCCGACCAGTTCCCTTCCAGCTCTGCCATCAGCCTCCCACGTGACCCTGAGCCCCTGCATCTCTCTTCTCCTTTACCTGAAAGGGAATGGAAAGGCATTATCCATCCTTATTCATCCTTACTCCCCACCGCTCTGGAGATTAAACAAGCCTATTGAGCAGCATGTAGGAATACCTGTCTGGGGATCTCACTACTAAGAGCAAGTTTAATGTCAATAGTATCTATCTCTTCACTCCTTCACCTCTTAGCAATTTCATTCTGCTCACCAGCCCTCCCCCTTTACCTACCAAGTCCCCAGAATCATTTCAGAACCTGTTGGTCTCCTTTTGTTCCTCAAGAAGAATATTTTCTCAGCAGTTATGCTGAAGCCATCTCTAATGGTTGGAATTGTACATCATACTTGTTTGGACAATAAGATAAATTCTTTCTGCAGTCCATTTATTCCATGTTGAAACCATTTTAGTGTTTTCTACAACATTATTATTGCCCTAAATCACTTTCTAGAAATTACCTTGGATTAAGGCATAGGAACAGCCAGCCTTTAAGAAGTACATAGGAACACTAGCAAGCAATATCTATGTATATTTGCATAAATGTATATACATGTGTGTGCCTATGTACATGTGCATACACACACACACGCTGACTGTGTGTATTATTTGCTGAGCAGGAATACTGCCTTCCAGGCAGGAATATTTCATATTCCTATTCATATTTCAGATAGTGAATTGATTTGTGATGTCACGATTAGGTTTGGAATCAAAATGATTAAGGTTTCTGGTTTCCTTCTTTATCTTTCCCAGGCTTTTTTCCCCCACATGCTCCAGCCTTAAGTAATAAAGAATAAAAGTAAACCTAAAAATGAAAACCGCAGAAGTGTAGGCACATATTTCCCAAACTGGACATGTTAAGGTGTTATTAGTTATTCGGTGAATCCCAACAAAGCAAATACTAATGACAAGATTAAATCTCA
>JAUBOD010000658.1:1059574-1092506 GCA_032353885.1 Nothura maculosa | reverse complement strand
TATTACGAATTCTGCAAGACCTGCCCATCGGAGAAGTACAAAATATTGACTAACCCTACTTTTTGTCCACTTCATCAGAGTCATATGGCTCATTTAAAAACAAAGCCAACTGTAATCAAGTGGAAAATGCATGATATGGCTACTTTATCTTTTCTTTGTTTTCATAGATCTCAAATTCATCTACAATTTTGCATCTGACATGCGGGGTAAAAGCAACAGAATAGGAAACACGTCAACATTATTGCTGAAAGGAGATATCTGCAGATAAATCGTGGGTGGAAGATAAATGATAATCTCTGCAGTAGAAAGCACAGATGAATAAGTTTCCATTAAAACAAAATACAACTTTGACCTTTTCACTGTTAAAAGTCAGAATAAAAAATAATAAAAAGAACAATTTGTAATATTAAAGTAACATCATACAAAACATTACTTACAGAACTTTAGCCAAATTAATGGACGAATGCTTCCATATCTGCCACAATATAAGAAACCAAAAATAATAGCATACCATAGCTACCTATGTGAAAATTAATGAAGAGAAACGTAATACAGAAGAAGCTGGATAAAACTGGCTTCTGTCTTTTCATTAATAGTGACCCAATTTTGCTTGGAAAGCACTAATCACACGTGGGGCTCCCATCGCCACTCATGGATGTGCTCATCTGATGGAATCAAGATATTTTTACAAGAGTGAAAGCCCCAGGAATGAAGACACAGACTAACACGGCTGAACTCATGTCCACGCACACCCGTGTGCAGAGACACTGAAAAAATGCCACGCTTTCTTAAAGCTATGAGGGTAAAAATAAGGCCTTTTTTGATTAGAGTGAAGTTTAGGCTAGATAAACACAGCCAATATTCTAAGCAAGATTTCAACTTGTAGTAGGATGACTAAACAGAGCCTGCAGGTCAAAAGCACATTTCATTTGTGCATGTGGGAGCTTAGCTTCTAGGCTAAGCCTTGTGGGAAGCTACCTACGAAGCACTTCTGAACACACCGAGTATTTCATGGAGTGTTGTTCACTTTGGTGTAACCTCACCTTTCTGTAGGAATATTCCCGTTTGGCTGTGGCAGCCTCTCCCCCACGTTGCTCTGCTGAGAGCTCTGCTGTCTGGGGCAGAACTGTATCAACGCAGATGCAAGTTCTGCCGAACCCACCAAGCAGTATTTCCCATTCCCCACGTGCTGAAAGCAGGTGAGTTGGCTCTTGTAGCAGATTTCTAGAGCACCCGCCCCAGCCCAGCATCTCTGAGCTAACCACAAAGGTGGTGGATTTCCGCGGGGAAAATTCAGAGGGAAATTTCACTGCACAAAAAGTCGTCAAGATGGTTCTCCCTGGTGATCATCAGCTGGGATGCAATACACAACAAAGCAGCATGAACGCAGAGCTGAGCTTTGCACCTGGCCTCGGTTGAGGGCAGCATGTGGCAGTTTTGCCCTCTGCTGGCCAGGGCCCCCAGGGGGTTGGGTTTCCTGCAGGCCCCAGCAGGACAGGGACTGTGCGAGCCCTGTCCCACGGCGGCCGCTGCCTCCAGCATCAGCCAGGCCGCTCCTCGGGCCCTCATGTGAGATGGTCCTGGCACCACCTGGGTCTCAGCACCATGGGACAGGTTAAGCAGGGGCTTGGGGGGCACAGGTTGGCAATCTGGGGCCATAGGCAGCCTGCACCAGCTCTGTTTGTGCAGAGCATCATTGACGGATGCCAGAGCGTGGGAAACCCCGAGTGCTCACCCACCCCCACTGAAGCACGGCCAACTTCGAGATATTTCCCAGGTCCATTTGAGTTCCAGTTCAAGCATTTGTGGAAAACACTGTCAGCAGAAGCACCTGCATTAACAAGCTACCAAAACAATAAAAATTGAAAGTTTCATGGAGCCACATGTCCCTCTGCCCTGCAATACAAATTACAGTCCCAATCCTGAAAAGCTGAGAGAAATGGACAGAATTAAATGATCCCAGGTAATACCACAACACACCAGAATGCTTTTTACCAGGCTCACGGTCCTTGCTTCATTCCAGGTGTTTGGCACAACGCATCATCACTGAATGCAGTAATTACACATTTCAGAAAAAAAACACCTTGTATTACTGGCAGCCACCTAGCACCGACAAGGAGGCAGAGGCAGGGAGCTGGGACAAGGATCAGGACACAAACGCCACCTCCCCGGTGCAGCAGCTCTGCTCCCTATGCGGCTGCCCCCTGCTTGGAAGCCCTGGGCTGGCTTCTGCTCCCTTGCCTTCACCTTTCGCCCACTCCTTTCCCGGAGCTGCCTTTGTTGTGCTCCGCGCTCGGGATGCTGGCGGCTGGGATGAGCGTGTGCCCGGCTCCGAGGCGTTACCTTGACGACAGCAGCAAGCTCTGCCGTGTTGTGCTCCCGGAGCGGCTGGCGCCACCCGGATATCGGGAATGCACAGCGGGCACGCGAGCCGCGCTGACCCTGCCAAGGGAGAAGCTGGCGCCAGGACACACGGCTGCCAGGGCTGCCGGAGCAGGGCTGGCAACGCGTCCCCCTCCCGCAGCGGGGGCTCCTTTGGGCAGCGCCCCACGGGGACGCGGTTTCTCCTACAGGATCTGCACCAGCGGGGTCGCACGCACGCGCACCCATGGCTTGCAGCGGGGCACTCGCTGCTCCTCCCTGCAGAACCCCGGCAGGACACAGGCAGCACACAGTGATTCCCAGCGCTTCCCGTCAGCGACGGCTCCCTACACCAACGCTGGGTGCATCAGGCAGACGCTCAGCACGTGTTGACACTCGAGACGTCCTTCAGACGCGAAGCCAGTTTGAAGTTTCCCACCATTGCTGGCCCGGCTGCACATCCAGGCTCCTCCTTCTGGAGGGGATTTTCCTCTCACCTCAGACCACTGGGGTGACTCACAGCACCGTGGAACCCCACAAACATTGGGGCAGCAAAACCCACAGGGTCATGAACTGTGCGACAGCAACAGGCGTGAGCAGCCCCAGGGCGAGACAGGACCATGTTTCTAAGCCAGCCTTACTGTCAAAACCAGACCCATAACCACAACACAATATGAAGCAGTTACCCATACACAGCATATGCCCTCTGTACAATTCATCAAGTTTGTTCTCTCCCGGGCTTTTGTCTAACACATTGGCAAAACACCTGCTAGCACATTTAAGCTAAAAAAATGAGTAAATAAATAATGGCAATCATGTATTTGTACTTAAGATCAATGTTCTCCAATACTTGCCCTTCCAAACTTTGGTAGTGTTACAAAAGGAAAAAGAAATCAAAATGATTAATAAGTGTATAGCTAGTACATATCCAGAAAACTACAGGCAAAAAAAAAAGGCCCATTCCTCCATTACAGAATCAGAATTGCCATGAAATAAATTATATAGTAGTAGGCAGAGTATTTCAGTCTGGGTGCAGAACAACAAGGATTCAGTAATTTGCTATTTTGTAGGTAGGATAACAACATAACAACACTACCTCCACGCACAGTCGCATTTCAAAGTCACTCGAGCACACCTCGGCCAGTTTATTTTAAACAACATAGGCAGTATTATTCCCATGATTTAATTCTCTTCAAGATCATTAGACCCTGTTCTGCTCCAAGCAAACAATTACAACAGCGAGTTCTAGGAGGGCTTAGGCAGGCAAGTGCCTTTGACATCCATTGGGGGCATTTTTTCCCTTTCTTTTTATATTGGTATTTGATTTAGAGCCTCTCTAGAATGAGATAATTGACTTACCTAGCAGTTTTCAAGGACTGGCTCAAAGTCCAATTTAAACTAGGACACACAGCACATAGTCTTTGGGAATACTGCATACAAATAGAGGATGCAGACTTGGGAAGTTCTTTTACTGCACATACTCATGCCCTGGACAAATGTATTTTGGAGTCTTAATTTCTCAAGAGGGAGTCTCCTATAGGAATCATAATTCTTCACTGCAAAGTCACTGTAGAAGAGAAAGAATTTACAGATTCTCTAGATGACAGTAATAGAAGTTTCAAAAATAGCATTAGCTGGAAACCTAAGGGAAAAATCCTTTTCCACTCTACAAGGACAAAACAAGAAAAGGATGCAGGTTGCAAGCCTAATGCAAACACTGGGATAGCTGCTCTCCTGGTAAACCATGGTCTATGGAGAAGAGCTGCTCTAGCAAGCGGGGCCACAGGCTGCTCCTTGGGAGCGTGGGTACTGGGCAGGATGCTGTTCCTCTTTGCAGCACCCCCTGCAGCAGCTCAGCCCGTGCAGGGGTGGGTGCCTGCAGGCACATGGGCTGTGCCGAGCCCCCCGAGCCGCAGAGCCTGTCCGTGGCTCCAGCAAGGAGGTCCTCCCTGTGCCGCACTTGTGCGCAGCCCAAGCTTTCCGTCTGCTCACGGGAAATGACTCCAAGGGACAGGAGAAAAGGCCCTCGCTGGGCTGCAAGGCCGAGCGGGAGCTGCTGCTGCGGAGGTGCCTTGGTGCCCGCAGCAGCAACGCCCTCCAGCCCGCACTGCTCAGAGGCACGTGGGGCACAGCAGAGCCACTCGCACAAAGGCTGCGGGGCTGAACACGGCATCCATTCGGAAAAACAGAGGAGTTCAACAGGAGAACCTCCCACAACATTCCAGGGTTACAACAGCAAGCTAAACACTCCCAGCACGACCTGCACGGCCAAATACTAGAGTTTCTTACTATCTATCAATAATTATGTTATTAAGAAACATACATAGTTAACAGGGCTTTCTAACTTCAACTTCAGACAAAATAGGAATTACAAAATCTGCCAAAAAAATCCAGGCCAACAGAGATTGGTATTCTGAATTTGAGACACTGACCCACAGGAAACAGTTATCTGCAACACAGCTCCCTCCTGCAGGGCTTTGGCCTGGATTTTCTGCCATCTGTGACTTGTGCATCCCTAGACCTTCCCACCAGCCCCACATCTTTCTATTCCAACTCTCCACCTCCGCCCATGCTTCTTGCTGCCATCCCGCTGCCAGCTGCACATGCCCATTCCCATTTTCCTCCTCGTCCCCTTCCTCTAGTCTCTGTCACTTCTGAGCTCTTTTCCTCCACCAAGCCCAACAGAGCAGAGCCCTGGGCTCAGGCAGACAGTTGGCCGCACTACATTAGGGGTAACACGTACTGCTTGTTACTATGGCCCTATGCACAGTCACAGGACCAGTCCATAAACTAGGCAAGTTTAGAGCAGTCGAGAAAACAAACAAAGACTATATGGGAAGGAGAAAGGAGAAAAAAACATCTACTCAAAAGTTTCTGAATGTTTTTCAAAACAGAATCACAGTATGGTTGAGGTTGGAAGGGACACCTATAGAACATGTAATCCAACCTCCTGCTCCAGCAGGGACACCCTGGGCATGGGGCACAGGGCAGCATCCAGACGGGTTCGGGAGATCTCCAAAGGAGATTCCACAGCTGCCCTGGGCAGCCCGTTCCAGGGCTCTGTCACCTGCACAGGAAAGACATTCCTCCTCACATGGAGATCGATCTTGCTGTGGGAGAGAACCTAGGATCAGACTGGTGGATCAGAGTACAGTTCATCTCTAGAGAGAGACAAATCTTAACCAAGTCATCAGTAAGGATCTAAATCTTCAGAGATAACTTCATGTTCACATGAGTGCCTTGAAAAAAATATAACAAGAAATTCATTTTCTGCTGGCTTTTAAGGCTTCAGTCACATCACAGGTGTAGTCCTGCAGTCAGAGGTTACAAATTCCCGTAACTGTAAGCTAACACACTGACCTTTTTGTTTTTTATCAAAGGGTCAAAATATGCTGTGCATTGGGAATAGATAAGTTGGTATTTTTCCTTAAAAATATAACACTGAAAAATTTTCTAACTGGGTGAACCTTGAAAAAAAATAGCAAGCACAATTACAAACCATAAAAAATAGCAATCAAGCCACTACAAAAAGCTGTTCCAGGATGAGACAAGGGCAGGTTGCAGGGGTATGCTGAGGCTGTGCCCTCTCCTGCCATGGCAGCACTCAGATTTCACAGTATGTGGCCACAGACAACGACAGCAGCAGATATTAACAGTCAGGTTAATATTAAAAGAACAATATGCAAACCACTCTGACATACTTAAGAATCCAAATATCAATCCAAGTATCATTTGTAAAAGTGCATGTCCATAATTCATGTACATCTGAAACAAGTCACAAAACTTCTATTAATGTCTTCAGAAAAAGTCTGATTAGACAATCATTTACTTCTCTCTTCCCAGAGGGATACTAAGTATATTTATTCCACCAACCTCAGTACAGAATGATTTTGCTTATCTGCTAAATTGAAGCTTTTTACTGGTTTCATAAAAAAAGACTGTTTATTTTTAAGTATTTACATATAAATATGGAAGGAAACAGAAAGGTGATTTATCCTACTGTGTTCAAATCAGGAATTATTAAAAAGGGAGCAAAACTTCACATTTAGGCTATTCTACTTCACTCTCCATAAAACATAAAAAATCCCTCAATCATTTATTATGTGAATCATTTATAACACATGAATTTTCAGCTTCTATGAATTTCAACAGGAAAGTCCAATAGATTTCACCTCAAGATATTTTGTCCAGAGTAGTACTGCAAATTGTCTCCCCTGCAACCACGAGGAAAAAAAGCACCCACCAAACCCAAACCCAAACCAACAACAAATAACAAAACCCAAAACTATCTTTCAGGCAGGATGAGTACAAAACAGTTTATTGATTTTTTTTTTTTTTGGTAGCTAAGTATTTCAGTTCTATTACATAATGAAATATTTCATCCACCTAGGAAGCACTTGAACAACACTGGCAGATTCAAAACCTGCAATTGGACAAAATGCTCGACTGCTGGTGAAGGCCACACATGGGAACCTGTCACACACATGAGATCCTGTCACATACATGAGTTCATTAGTTCCTGGCCTTTTCCTCTGCTTTTCCCCAGAATTCTCTGGGAAGAATTGTCCTTACACAACTTCCAGCAACAATTAGCAAGCTCCTTGTTTTCCCCTTGCAAGTTAGTCTTTTATCTCTCTCACACCTCCTGCCCTGTACTTCTGCTATCTCCAGTTTGATCACTATCATCCCTTCTCCATTGATCTGTGGCAATCTTCTCCAGACTGCCCCAGCAGAGGGATACACTGCTGGCTGCAGGCTCAGATGCTAATCTGCATCTTGTGGGAGGGAGGAAAGGACAGAGATTCCTGCCCATGGTGCCTGAGCCTACGGCCCTGCACACAGAAACAGCTCCCGCCCTTGCTCCACTAGGGGACATCCCAGGAACAAGCACAGAAACGCTGCTCCATCAATGTTACTCTGCTCTTGCTACTTGTTTGTCTGCACTGTATTATTCTTGGGTTGGGCAATTTGGTTACACTTGCTCTGTTTAGTAGAATGGCTTGAGAAATTCTTTTTTTTTTTCTCCTTTCTCTCCATTTGCCTCTTATTCTCCCCACAAAACTAGCCTAGGTATAACAGACACAGCGCCTTCAATAGTTCAGCAGAAATGCAAATATTTTCTTAGACAGCAGAAATATACCAACAATCAACTTGTTTAAAAAAAAAAAACAATATAAATTAACAAAACAATCTACACTGCTACAGTAGTTTGGCAGCAGAGAATTTAAGATAATGTTCACCTATATTTTACCAGCAAAATCTATAGGCACAGAAAAGAAATTGTCACTGACAGTTTCTTTCAGGATACGGTGGTGGTGTTTTAGGAATGTACTTTTAGCTTCAAAATAACTGGCTCATTCTTCTATTCATACAGAAGCTTCACACTTATATCAACCAATGTGTTTGGGTCTATTTTTCTATTTGCTGTGCCCAATCGCACATAAAATCCACAGATAAACATGTGAATTTTTCTTTACATGTACAAGAGTACAAAGACTTACCCAGGTGGAAGTCAATCCTTTAATATCATCCCAAAACTCTCAGATCAGCTCACAATTTTATTTCTATCAGTCTACAATAAAGTGCTTCAGATTATTACCTTTACCTGTGGACTGCATGACTTGAAAACTATCTTTAAATGAGAACACTCTAGAGCTGGAATTATCAGGTGTACCAAAAGTCTTCTTACTTGCCCTCCTCAAAAAGACTATGTCAAGTTTTGACAAAGACGTTTATAAAAACGCGACTAAGCTCAGTTGTGCGCACTTCATGTAAGAAAATGTTCTTCCAGACTTCTCAACGCAGCAGATTTTCAGACAATCCTAGCTGCTTTAAAAACACAGAACAAGAACATTAGAGTTAGTCTCCTGTATTGTTCTAGTCTGATGGACTCAACAGAAGCCAAGAGAGGTTTGTTTAGCATTAATCAGTTTTATAGCATCATAGATCGTTAACAGTGAAGAATTAGAGATGCACAACTGAAAATTTCTCAAGCATTTTATTTTATAACCTACTGTAGAAAATGACAACATACAAAAATTCAGAAGTTAAACTTAAGCAAAATCTCTTAATACATTCCTCCCCCAACAAAGCTTTACCTAAAGGCTCAGAGGCAGTAAACATTCAACCTAATGAAAAGTGGGATTCACAATTGCAGTCTGCAGAATTATGAAGCCAATAAACCAGTTCTTGGTATTTTGTTAGAAATGGTTTAGTTGCTGTAGCCAGTGTTACTGTTTTTATTTTTTTCCCCTAAATCTCTTTCAAAACTGCAGTTTCTCTTGGTTAGTTATCTTCAGAGAAGTGAATATGTTTACTTGCCTCTTGAGTCTTCGCAAGTCTTATTCTCTCTGCTTTGGCAATCAGCTGTGAACAGAATTAAAAAAACAGGTACAAAGTTGATTAGTAGGAGTTCACCTCATAACTAATAAAAGCTAAACCCACATCCCAAAACACCCACCAACTCAGAAACGTTGTTATCATTTTCTAAATTTAGAAAATTATTTAAAAAAAAAAAAAACACATACACACTGAAACCTAGACAGGAGTCATCCTTTAAGCTGGAAAGAAAAGCACCAAGTATTACAGCCGGGCCAAAAACTGATGTCAAGAAATAACAGCACGAGTAGTGGAACATACACGTTGGGAACCTGTAACTCAAATTGTGTTCTATCAGAGAGATGTCTTTTATTTTTTTTTTAAGCTATATTGCCTAAAAGAGTAGGTGCTTGAGACCACTTATTTTCAGAAACATCTGAAGCCACAGACACTGAACTGTGGTTTTACTGAAACCGCTTATCCAAGCTCTTGGCTGTGGTGATATTATCCAGGTGTTTGCTCTGTGCTGCTTTGACCACAAAACCTGTCACCCACAGCAGCACATCTCCTCCTTCTGCTGAAACAGCTTTTCTCACCTGCTATACAGACGACCAGCCACGAGATCTTCCCTACACCACTACTCTGACTACCTCCATCCACTCAGGACTTGACCACACTTCTATTTCCAGGAATGGAAGACTCCTCCCCACCACCACATGCTGGGAATCCAAATCACTAAATCCAGACTTTGCTGCTCTAGAGATACTGGGCCATATAGAATCTTCTAATATACTTTTATCCTGAAGAGATGTAACAACTCCCTTACAATCCACCCACCTGCAAGTGAAACAGTCATCTTGCTTCCTTGCAAAGACTAAAAATACAAAGAAACTAGAAGGAAAAAAGTTGGTTTCAAAAACATAATCCTAATTTGGATACTGCATTCCAGACAGCGTTTAGTTTCATTTGTTCATTTCAGAGCCCACACACAGGAATCACCAGTGCTGCTAGGGCAAAGATGGCACTTCTTGGCTAATGAGAAGATCAATTTTTTCCCAGTACAAAGGGATGAGGAAAAGCTCTTGTTAAATATGACCTGCCACCTTCCAGCTTCCACCTGCTGCGAAACTGCCCTGTAAGGCATGCTCATTTTTAAAGCATCCATACTAGAATATCCACCTGACTTAAAATCACTAGTGCAGGCAAGTCACAGAAATACATCCTGTGAACCTAGACACATCCATAATGCACCATAATAAATGTACATTAACTTATCTGATATAGACTGCTAAAACATATTACCTATTGCTGAGAAAAAGAGGGACTGTTGAATCTGAAAAAATATCACATAAATCTTGTGATTTACTACTTAGGTATAAGACTGTGCTTGCAGTTATGTTCTGTAGACACTACCTCCTGCACACAGCCCAAGAGTGCCCGGCGCGCTGCTGCGCTGGTTGGAGCTGTCAGGAAAGATTCCCCACACGGATGTTGTGGTTCCACTGGTACAGCAGTACAGTTACACTGGCAGATTGTAATTTTCCTGCAATAGACAGGGCTGATACTGATGACTATTCTTATGCATTCCCACCAGCATTAGAAGTCAAGTTAGGCTAAGCAACACTTTTTCCCCTAAAAAAAGATTTTTTCCTTCTTCAGCAAGTAAAAATGATCTTAATTAAAAAAAGGCTGAAGTCACTTTCACTCTGGTGTGTGAAAAAAAAATAAGAGTAAAGTTTAAAAAAGGGAGGGGTAAAGTAGCTCACTCATTCAACATAATTCATAGAGAAGCACAAATGCTGAAACCAAAGCACTATGATGTCAACTACTCAATTCATCTCAGTGGGTGTTTCCACTTCAGCATCTCTGCTTGAGAATGTGTTCCCTGCCTCAAGCATTCCCATTTTCCGCTCATCAGTGCCCATTTCTTACACAGCATTTGTTCTCCTCACCAAGTAACCCTCACCATAACCCTCCCCTGGATATCAGCTAGGGGGAATGAGAGAGAAAGGCTCTGGCATTCACCCAGGAGTTGATAGGTCTTTTCTTCCTTTCACCCTTAATATAATCAGAGGAGAACAATGTGGGCTGCTCTCGGGTGTTCCCACCTTCCCCTTTCCCATTTTATGTCCCAGTTAGCACTCCCTTCACAAGCTCCCAATTCTCTCTTCCTCCCCACACACCTTTCACTATCACCACTCCCACCCGCTCAGGCAGCGGCCTTTCCCCTTGGCAAAGGGGAGCACTGGGTGCCAAGGAGCTCAAGCAACACAGACAGCACCAGCTCCAAACTCGCTAGCCCTCCAGCCTGCTCCCTGAACAGACAACTTCGAGTCATCTGCAGCTTCTGAAGGAGCTTGAGGCTGCAGCCTGATTAATGCTTTCAACCTGCCCCAAAAAGCAGCCCCTCTGGCATGAAGACGTTTTTGTCTGTATCACTTCCCCAACTTGAGTGATCATGCAGTTGCACAAAAGGACATATAGGACCTTAGGGCATGGAGGTGCAAAAGGACAACCAGGTATGAGAAAAAGATTATATCATATACACACACACACACACACACACACACAGATATAGATATATATATATATGTATTAAGTCTTTAGTCACACTACAGATAGACACTGAATATCTTTTACTCTCCCATAGTTCAAAGGTAGGTTTGTATCTTTAATTGTGAGGCTTGGGCTATTTTATTTAGACTTTAGACATCTGTATACTATCTGTATACTATCAAAACTGTGCTAGAAACGTGTGTTTTGTTTGGTTGGTTGTTGTACCTGAGCATTCTCTCAAGTACAGCTCCCTTCAGCAGTCCCTAGCCCTGATCCTGGCATGCCACGACACCCCCCATATTCTCCGGAGATGAGCTAAGGCCATGCCTGCTGGAACTCTTGGAAAAGCAGCTATGTCTGGAGCTGAGGCTCCTGACTTGCCTTTTACACAAGTGTGCTTGGTTTTGTTGTGTAGCTCATAACACAATGCAGACCACACAACGATATGAAAGATGATTACTGTATTATTAAATGAAGAATACTTCATTTCAATTAGTATGTAAATGTACCTCTACATAGCATAAAACTATTAATAAATGTTTTTCTTCAGAGATCTTGTATCTCACAGTAAAATGATTTTAAAACCCATAGGCATACTAATGGCACTTAAGATTAACATTAAAATTAATGGACAAAAAAATACTGTACCTAAAAAGCTTTTTTGTTTCCTTAAGAGCTAACTTCTAAACAATTCTCTTGATTTGAATAAACACTGTCCCCAAATTGCAAAAAAAGTTAAGTGTTCTTGACTACAGCTAGACATTCTTCTGCTGATGTTTTGCTTAACAGCGTTAGCATTTAAATAGCACTCCCAAAGCTTTGAAGTTAACACCTCCCTGTGTTTCAGGTGATGGCTAAGGGGGAGCAGCAGGAGTTTGCATCCTTGCTGCTGCTTTTGTTAGGCACAACCCAGACAGTCTATATTTGCAAACCTTGAGGAGGGACATTACTGACCACTTTGCACCAATTTGGGCAACAAATACCAATCTGTCTTCAAAAGACGAAGACTTGAGACAAGTCCTAAAGGAAGACAAAGATGCCACTGGCAAAATGCTTTTGGTTTGAATCAACAATTATTTTTTGATTTACAAATGGCAGTAAAAGGATATATGTATCTCACATTCATAGAGCTTTAGAGTCTCATGCCTTTATTGAAGAATAATGGCTAAAAGCTACTATCATTTTTTATGCTTTTAGAAAATTACATTAATCACTTGGGGCAACTATTTAACTACACATTTGTTTAGAAGGACTAGATTCACCTATCTGTGGCATCTTAGAAAATGCAGACACACAGGATAATAACACAAGGTATGCCCTGTATAACACAAGGTCCAGACCTGCATTAACTGCTGTTCATTTAGATGTGTGTTATTTCAATTAAGTATGAAAAAATAGGAAGCTTTTATTTTTTGTGTGAACTATGGGAACACCCAGGAATCCTAACAGAAAGTGCAACATGTTAACAAAATCATTCAAAACTGCATGCCAAATGATTTCCAAGTTTTCCAAGTGGCAGCATAAAGATGCAGATTAAATCCAACTCCATCTTTGAGGTGTGTAAAAGCAAATCTAGCAACAAAAGGTTTGAGAGAGACTCTTTAGGCCCTCTCCGACAGGTAAAGGACCGGACTAACTTAGTTCTAAGAACCTGAAAGGATATCAGGATTTGGCACGCCTGCTGCTGAGTCACTAAAACATTATATATCTGTATTAAAAACGGAGTGAGGCAAACGTAAACTTTTCTGAAAATACCAACCAACATGGAAACAAAGTTATACTTTCAACCAGGTACAGGGAAATACAAAACACCCCGGCCCTGTCCACACACAACCTGACCTGCCACTTACCTTCTCGGTACCCCGCTTCTTTTCTCGAGGCTGGTTCAGTTTAGCTTGTCTGTCCACCAGAATCTTCTGCCAGTATCGTTGCTCGTGGTCACCTTGGCACACAAATTCACATGACAGTTCAAAGATTTGTTTGTCAGAATACGTTTTTGTTTTGGACATCAAAACCACTCAGTTCTCTCAAGCTTCCCTGTTCATCTCCAAGTTAGTTTCAAATCAGTTCACTGAGCACAAACTACACTAAATATAATTCTTTACTATTAGTTTTGAATATTATAGTCACAGAGGATTGCAGCATATGGCCACCACACACACCAAAGTGAACAGAGGTGAAACTCTGTCCAGGGAGGCTTAGCTTACAGTACAACCCTCATTCCATACAAACTGGGCAGCACCCAAATCACATTTTAGGTAGGATGACCTAAGTGACCTGAATCATGTCACTTGAGCAACCCTAGGACCATACTATAAAGGTAATCAAGCATCTCAACACAACCAGAAGCCCAACAAAAAGATATAAGAAAGTATGAAATCGCACTGTAAAACAGCAGCAGCAGAAGGAGCCCAGTTTTAGCTAAGACAAGTTTCACTGCACTACTTGGAGGCTATTTGCTTCTCTAAGGTACTTCCTAGACTAACTTCCAACAACAGAACAAACTATGCAGTGTAATATGTTGTTCTTTAATGAAATAATTATTAATAATGAGTTAGTTTAATAAAAAATGCAACTAGAAGTAAACTTTAGGACTCTGTGGGCAGAATCACAGAAAATGATTTATGAGTATGAGGGGGAACGCTTGGAATATGAGGGGGAATTAAGTGGAATTATCTCTGTGATCATTTTGCTTCCTAAGGTTTTTCTTCTGGCTTGCCCCACAACTATCTGTATATGTTCATTTTGGAATATAATGGTGTGCAGTCTCATGGGAAATCTTTAGCTGTGAGTAAATGTCCGAGTGATCTTCATGCCTGTAAGAATTACAGAATGAATAATTTGTAGAAAAATTTAAAATAAACTTTAACTTGATGATTTTTAAGTTCAGTCACACTAACTTTTAAACATCACTGAGTCTGTCTACTATTTTTTCAGATGAAAAACAAAGATGTTTGTTCAAGATCAAGTTTATTACAAAATAAAATATTGCTGAGTCAGCTTCTCTCTTCAGTAGAGAACATAAAGGGTTCTTTCCCTATTGTTATTCTCTGATTTCACCTTACCCTAGCAAGGCAAGCTGAGATGCTTATTGTGAGCGACTGGCACATTCCTCGGAATCCTTCCTATTCTCATTTCAATTAGGTGATGGGGGAGAGGGGGAAATCCTAGCCACAGCAATGGAGGAACACCACAGTCTAGTACGTACCTACCGCCAATCTACTGCTGTAGACTTTTATATAAGGATGTAAAAAATGAGACAAATATCCACAGAATACACAGCTGTAAAGAGCTGTATTTCTTCAGGCAAGTCTGGATCTCTGGCACACAGAACACTCTGGAAAATTTTTCTTTTCTTTTTAAATCTCAAAATGACATTAGTTGCATATAGTGAGTGCCTAACTTGAATTAACTGTGGCTTTGTCTTGAGGGTAAATGTTTCCATTAGAACTCTTTTCTCTATGGTTCTTAATTGTGATTTATGTGGGTTTACATGAAATTACACATGGCACAAAATCTTTTACCTTGGCTCTGTAAAAGGACCCTCACAGGTTTGTGAGGTAATATTTAAATGATTATATATCAGAGAATCATTTGCATTGTTTTAAAATCTAGTGTGTGTGTGTGTGTGTGTGTGTGTGTGTGTGTGTGTGTGTGTGTGTGTGTGTGTGTGTGTGTGTAATTAGCATTTAAAATTTATAGATATTGTTGTTGAGAGACTCTTCTTCTATCCCTCCCCTCCATAAGGGTCTTCTTTACACGGGAAAACCACTCAAGAATAAATCAAGATATGAATTTAGAACAGCAGAGCAACTGTAAAACAAAGCAACATCTCTACACACCGGAAGATAAAGCTCCAAGTATATCCAGTGTAGATAAAAGAGGGGGGGAGGCATTATATGGAAATAGGCTATCCAACACCCTGAAAAATGAGAAACTGGGATGTCAGCACTGCCACTATAGGCATATTCATGTTGAAGGATTCTTGCCCTATAACACACTACCACAAATCAGCATTCACCAGAAAAAAATTTAATTACCAACTCTTTGAGTATAGTATCCCTATGATTCTCAAGTCAAAATATGACTTGAGTACACTGATCAAAGTAATAATGAAAAATCATCTTAAAAAAGAACAAAAATGGGTAAAAAAACAAATGAATTACTCTGATCTGAAGAGTAGCTAAAAATATTTTGTGTTTTAGCAATCTAATTACAATTGAAAATAGAGGAAAAAAAATGATTGATTCCTATACATAAACTAGAAAAACAATTGAATAAAGCTCCATAAAGCAACAACCACCCCTTACACAGTAGACGAAAGTCTTCATCTGTGTTAAAACACCCACACACACACACACACACCCTTACCAGTGAGGACTTGAAGCTTCCAGGGGTTCCTCATCTGTTTTTCCCGGTGTGATTTCACAACGATCTGGGCATCCTCGGGAGTCTTGAACCGGACGTGGCACTCGGTGTCTCCCTCCAGCATGTCGACATAAGCAACGGCTGCCATCGTGGACAAGGCATCCTGCCCAGGCACGGGAGAACACACTGTCAGCCAGGCTCAACACCGACCACAAACAACCTCTTCTATCTTTGAAACAGTCATTAAGTACAAAGAAGTAACAATGAACTTGGCCATTTAATGAACAAGTTTGTCAAATTGAGCTCATGCATTGGTTTTCATAAATATATTGCTCATCTGAATTATGAGCATTAACCTTCAGAACAGCTAACACATCTCAGCCTCTCCTCCAAGAGGAATTTAGAGCAGCTATCTTTTGCAGATAATTTTTGCAGAAAAAAATATTATGCATGGACCATAAGTAATCTACTAAGGAATACACTGTTGTATCCACATAAACTTTTATTTTTAATAGAAATAAATTAGAGTTAAATTTAAATAGAGTTTAAATACAAATTCTACTAATAGAATTAATTCAATAGAAATATATGGAATTTATTTTTTAAAATATTATAAATAAACATGGGAGAATGAAACATAAACAGCAGCTCAACCACAGCAGATGAAGCAAGAAGTCAGTACCCTAAACCAGCCCTTCACTTCTTTATGAAGTGACCTCTGCCTAAAAATCTGAACCAATAGCTGAGGAAGAGGCACACATGCTCTTCCAGAAGAAATACTACAGTTATAATACCTGCTGTTAGGGCAATTAACCAAGATCACACATTCCTAGCCAATTTTGTTCACAGCAGGCATCTCAAGATGCTGCTATTCACGGGTTACACACTCCTTTTAACCCTCCGCTACCAGACACACGGGACAGCTAAACAAGGGCAAGGGATGAGAGGGAACGAAGTACAAAATCTGTCAAGATCATTTTAGAGCCAAAAAACCTACTCTCGGTTCTAGCAGCTCACAGAAAGGATCCAAATCATTTCTAGGTGTTGATAGACAGAATGATCTGTGAGAAAAGGTCATATTTAACAGAAGAATATGGAAACACTCAAGTACAAATTTTGAGTGCTAAAACAGTAAAACTATTTTGCAAGTATCCTTTCAGTATGGCTTGCTGTACATAACCAGAAAGAAATCACTTTTTAATTTGATTAAGGCGGCAATAGAGGCAATGTTTTGTGCCGTTGTTCCCATAGCTATGATGGCCCAGGAGCTTAGGCAAAGCAATGCTTGGGACAAGAGTTAGACTGGCCTTTCAAGGAACCAGCTCATGTGGTTGAAGAAATAAAGCTGAGTACTGAGCACATTTTGCAGCTTTCAGACCTCAAAGAGCTGGCATAGTCTAAAGCTTGCAACTTCTTCCATCTATAGTTCGATTTGGCAACTACATATGCTCTTAAAAACTTGCCTTATTTTCACTTAACACTTCTGCAAAATATTTTTCCTATCCTCCTTATTCCTGTAACCGAGGACATAACCCAAGTATGGCAAAAGCCACACTAATCTTGCATTGCCCTCCTTTACTTTCACCCAGCATTGACCTTACCTGAAACAGGCGTACAAAATCAATTAAGTAACAATTTGTTTCTATCTATATAAGAGTGTTTGTTCTCAGTTACTGTTAAAAAGTTTCTCTCTGTATACATAATTTTGAAACACAAACTTCACATGCTAAAATGTATAATGCAGGGACAACCAATACGAGGGCCACACATTCTCCCAAGTGACTTCAGTGCACAGACAACTGCCTGCTAATACCTAAATAGATAAGACTGATTACATTTAAACCATATCAACAGTTTGTTTTCAGAGAGAGATATGTGCTTCTCATCTTGCTTAGATTTATGCACACAGCGAATCCCACACACTTCAGAGCAGCCACAGAAACTTCCAATGAACCACTCAGTTGTGAGGCCAAGTAGTTGGATAAGTCATCTCAGAACAAGTTTGAATTATTCTCTCAATGTCTCAAATAGTCTATGAAGTATCTCTTGCAAAAACAGTTAAAGTTTAGAATTATTTTCAGTTATTATCCACTCAAAAACACCATGTCAGGGGAAAAGAAAAGCACCCCATATAACATTCATGGGCTGGGCAAAAAAAAAAAAAAAAAAAAAAAAAAAAAAGCCGTAACTTCCATTGCAAAATAATTTCAACTTTTTCATTTTGAACGAACACGGTTTCAAAGTATTAATGTCTTTACATGAAAACATTCTACTTAACATACAGAAATTTCGTATGTGTAGCGATATAAAATTCAGGTCATCTTCAACACTTTCATCCTTAGTTAGGGAGAAAAGGGATCAATTGCTCCCTGCCCTTTTCCCTCACTCTCTTCCTGACCCCTACTCCCCCTAAAAAGCAGGGGTTCATTGCACAAGTTCTAATGCCAGCATTCACCATTAAGTTTTCAATTGTGATTTTCTTACTGAAAAATAACGGCTACTTTCCCATGCAAAGAGCATTTTCTTGACTCCACATTCTCATTCATGGTTGGGACACCAACTTATTCAAGATTCCTTAACAGTAAAGAATTATCGTACTGAAATTAATAAAACATGCTGCATCCATGCACTTTGGTTTGAACTCTTCAAAGCACATGATATAAACAGTGATTTACTTTTAACAATGTAAAATTAGCCACATTTTTCACACGGAAAATGCAAGGTCCAAGCAACATGGGCTGGAGCTGGAGGTGAGAATTGCTTACACTTTAGGACTTTTTTATCATTATTTTCATTGTGAACTCGATATTGCCTGAAGCACTTTCTAACAGCTACTTCCCCCTCCCTTTTTTCCTCCCTCATCCTTCCACACACTTCCTGATTCTGGCTTTGATAAACTTTCTATTAACAAGTACTACAGGAGAATCTGTACACATCTCTTGGCCAGATAAGTTTGGTTTACATGGCATTCCATATTCAAACATTTTGGGGGCACTGTAAGTGGAAAAGCTAACAGCCACCCCGGAGGTTCCAAGGACATTACCTTGATGTGCTTCCTGCCCGGCAGGGGCTCGCTGCTAATGATCTTCACAATTACGCCACTCACAAACTGGGGGCCCATTGTGTTACTCTTGGCAGGAGGGTCAGAGTCTTCACTGGAGGCTGGGTAATTTGGAGAGCAGGGAAGAGTGAAGGGAAAAAAAGGGAAAAAAATCCCCATAAAGAAGTCATACCTGCAACAGCTTGCCAAATCAAAAGATACTAGGAAACACATGAACAATCTAAAAGAGACATGGAACAGCGAGTAGTATCGAATACTGGTAATGCAGAAATGTAGATTTTTTTAAACTTTGGATTCTGTCCAAACACATCTAGCAGCAGAAAATAATAACTCCCCGTGACCAAGAAAACAAACCCCCTAAAGTAAATGATGTCCTAGGACTCACACAAGTTCTATTATACACCACGGACTGGCCTGATAAAAATCATTTTTTATTTTGTTGACTACAGTGATAGCTCAACCTTGAATTATTGTGTTATCAATTGAGCAAACAAGCATTGAACTACTGAAGTAGTTGACAGAAGGACAGAGGATCCCAAATAAAATCAAGCAGTTCTATTACCAAATTTTCTTACTGGAAGTCTCCAAAGACACGATTACAAGCAGTTTTAGAGACTCTTTACTTTAAACAATACCTTTGTAAACTGCTGTGGAGGAATGGTGAAGCCCAAGTCAATCAGGAACATGTTATGTCATTTTATTTTCTAGGACATTTATGATGTAAATTACCTAAAGTGATCTTTAGGCCTAGAAATGCTACTGGAAGATTCTTAGACCACTGGATTTTTCTTTACTCCCAGTTCTTTAGTCCTAGACCTGAATGAGGTGCTTCCTTTTTATACTTGAAACTCAGAAAAAAAAGCACCAGAATTATAGAAACTAAAATTTCATTCCAATTATTCTAAACAACCAAAGTTTTAAGCACTGTAACCATATTAGAATCACCAAGAAAACAAAGCAGGACAGATGATAACCAGCATTACATTTGCCGTTCTTCGCCTGAGCGTCTGTTTCCATTTCTCCCGTAAACTCTGGTTTGATCTGGGACATGCTTTTCTTTAAGGAGGCCATGCTGGCTTTCTGAAGGGCCAGATATTCTTGCTTCAAATCCATCCACTCAGTCCTATGGATGACAACCAAGGAACAGAGTGTCAGCACTGAATAAACAATCAAAAAGGTTCTCAAAGTCAGAAGGCTAAACTATCTTACAAATAAGTGGAACTTGCAAAGGCATTTCTTACTATTAGTAATCTCTTTGCTTATCTTTGCTCTCTGTTGTATTATTTGCTTTAGCTTTTAATACTCCATGCAAGTTCTAGCAAAATCCATCTGTCAGTCCCACAGACTAGCTCTCACCTTTGTCACACATGTTCAATAACACTCAGCATGGTTTGGTGCAATACAAGGATTTAATGCTTTCCCCTAAAACCACACAGAGCATACGCACCATTACATTTACAATTGATATACAGTAGATTCAAGTTAACTGATTTAGTTCCCTGGGTCCTCTCCTATGTACTACTACATTAGGAATCAGGTATTTCTTTTCTGGAAAAATCATTGATCAAAAATCAACAACTGGTTAAACTCACCAAAAAGCTACTGAGATAAGAACATTCCTTACTATTCAAATGCACTTAGGTTAAAAAATAACACCACATGGAAGCAATTTATATATTTACATACATTTAACATGGAGATGTTTCTGCAAACAGCTAGAGCTTTGCTCCCCAGAAACACAATGCCTCCAGAGCCGCTGTGAGAACGACTCATTGTTACCCTAATCTGTGCTATCAAACAGGCTGATAGAGGATTTTTAAAGAGGAGGATATCTTGTGGTAATGGTTTTAGCTGTTAACATTGACAACTATATACTTCAAAAAAGCATCCAGACTCACCCAGGATCATACATTCTCAGCAGAGCAAAGACATTAAAATAACAAAAGACCCACCTAATGATTCTTTGAGATAAAAAGGCAACACCATTCCCTAGGAAGGTATGGTATAAATACAAGCTCAAGGACTTGCTCCTTGTTAACTTGACTGAAAGGAAGAGAAGGAAGAGAAGACGAAGGAGAATGACCCAGGCAAGTATTTACAATGCTTTTTTGAACTCTTTTCCTCCCATGCTGTATGATGAAATGAACTGAAACTTGATTTTTTTCCCCTTTCCCCCCCCTCCCCATATTTAATGCAGCAGTTGCAGTATCCGAGTGAAAGGGGACAAGAGTCACTGCTACCCGTGGACCCCTTTTACTTTAACATGGAGGTGCTTTCTGTGACTCAAAAAAAGTAAGTGCTTCCATGTTTTAGTAGAGGTGAATCCTGTTCTCAATTCTGAAAATATCACCGACGACCAAAGCCGACGTTTCCACTATGCGACGGCAAGATGTGCCTGCCTGAGGAGCTCTTCAGCAAGCAAAGGAAGAAAGCTTCGGCTAAGTGGAATTAAAAGCATCAATGTCCAGAACGCTTTATGCATTTCAAAGTATTTTCAACTGTTACCATGAAAATGGGAAAAAAATGGAACAATTTTCAAGGACCACCTTTGCTTTAACATGGAGGTACCTGCTGCCTAAAAAAAGTAAGTGCTTCCATGTTTCAGTGGTGGTGGATCCTAGTCTCTTTATGGTACTAAAAATGAACTACAGCTCCTGCCTCCAGTGTTTGCATTTACCAGAAAATTGTCTTTCTTCAAGTGCAAAGTCGCCGCTTACCAGGATTCCCCACAACTTAAATGTGGATGTACTTGTTTCGTTCCTGAAAAGTAAGTGCTTCCATGTTTTAGTGATGGTGAATCCTATCTTCTCAGCATTGAAAATATTGAACTTTTCGTTCCAGAAACCTTAATCAGATATAGGAACTAAGAAGGAATATATGCCCAAGTAACTCAATGTTTGCCAAGTTTCTGTGTACAGGTACATGTTTGTCCTGCTTTTCTACATTATTTCAACTTGCTATTGTGCATGGTATCCCTATTACATATAAAGTACACAATCATCATAGGACAAAATGGTCTTATTACCAGTCCAGCAAAAGGACCCCCTCTACTTCAACATGGAGGGACTTGCTGGATCCTTGACAAAGTAAGTGCTTCCATGTTTTAGTTGTGGTGAATCCTAAATTCGCTGAGAATTTCTGGACTGGAACAACTTGAAATCTTTCTCCCCCTTGCCACCTCCCCCCACAAGGAGCCTGCATGTGAAAGAATTGCAGGGTCTAGAACTGCACATACTATTGACAAATCCAGGAAGTCTTAACATTTAGAGCTTTTTCTTTTAACTACAGGCTAATACTGTTGCTAATATGCAACTCTGTTGTATAAAATTGGAATTGCACTTTAGCAATGGTGATGGACTGTAAGACATAACAGACATATTGAGAATTTTGCAGAAATTGTAAGAGTGCTCTGAATTACTCAAAATTCCAATGCTTAGGAACATTGGTAAATTATACTGTTCCATCAATTGTTCATGCAAATTCAATAAAGTATGCAAAACTTGGTGATGGTATATCTATGCTATTGGAACACGAGGAATTGCCTGTATAAAATACAAATGCCTGGGCTTATTTTAACAGTTTTTTTAAGCTGCAACAGTTGCAAAAAGGCAAGATGGCTGTTTCCCAATTAAAAATTGCCATGCAGAAGGCTACACAGAATAAACAGAGGAACAGGGAGATGAGCCAAGAACTAGTGAGCAGCTACAATTGGCTCTTTTGCTTTCACAGAAATTATGTGCCTAAGTGTTACAAGTGTTATTTGGGGAAAATAATTCCTCCACGTAAACATTTAAAAAGCAGGTAGAGAGCAAGTGACTCTCATTCATGCACATGGTGTACAATCCTCATTCATACACATAAGTGTACAATCCTAATTCCTCTAAGCAGAACACATCAAATTCCTCCTTAAAATTAGAATACAGAAAAGTAGTTATTACACATCACATACACTGCCTAGAATTGTACATAATCGCTACGGTACTATTAGTTGCTAGTGTTACAACATACTTGGAGAGTACTCGGAGTGGAATGACTTCTTCACCCATCTTGTGTCTTTCCTTGTGTTTTTTCTTATGCTTCCTTTTAGATTTTGAAAGGGATGTGTCTTTCTTCTCAGCCTCTTTATCATCCTCCAGTGAAACTTCTAAATCGTTAAGAAAAAAACCCTTCAGCAACAACTGTTATTAAAACCACGTGAAAACTGCAGTAGTGATCCACCACAATCCTGAATAACTGACAAAAGACCTAAACTTAAATGAAAGACCTAAACTTAGACCTAAACTTAAATGAAAGAAAATGCTTGAAACAAAGTTTGCTGCTACTAATCCTGTGCCAACTCCACATGATTCATACAAGAAACTGGGATCACCAGCTTTTTCTTTTGTATGTTTATCTTATCTACATTCTTATATACAAACCCCCAATTCATTACTTGACTGAAGTTCCATTGTTTTTTAACTTCTGATCAGATTCATTCACTTGAGTCATTCTTACTCGAATGACTCATTACTAGGTTTAAACTGACTGTTAACGACCCTCTGCTATAGGACCAGGAAGATTTTACTCCTCCACATACAGATACAGTACTGAAAAGATAAAGAATGTTTTACCATTGGGATCTTTCTGAGCTTCTGCTGTTTCCTCTTTAATAGTGTGAACCTCATGAACTTCATCCTTCTGAACAGTCTTCTTGATTTTGGCCTTCGACGCTTCACCATCCACCGAGCTGCTTCTTTTTCTCTTCCTTGGCCTGCTTTCCATAGGTGCCTCAGAGCTTTCTGTTCTGCCCCATTTTCTTTTTTCTCTCTTAGCAGGCTGCCTGGGGGCCGCAGTTGAGTCCATTTCAGAACACTCAGAACAAGTCCTTTGTCTCTTTGACTTTGGTGCTTGTTCTGCAGCAGCACTCACATTTGCTTGCTTTGTTTCTGCAGCTGTCTGTACACTGCTTTCTTTCTTGACTTTGGATTTCTTCTTTTTCTTCTTTTTCTTTTCCTCTGCATTAGAAATACAATACTTAAAACTCCCCCTGTGATCAAGGACTAGATTAATGATCTAATTTATTATCTTTATCACACATGTCATTATCATTTGGGATGTTAAATAAAATACATTCCAAAACTTACTAAACATTTTAGGCAGATGAGAGAGGGGAAGGAAAAAATGCACACACCACAGTCAAGACTGTAAGTCATAAAGATGCCTGGGTCACATGTGAAGTTAGTCTGCAGGTTTCTTAGAATGCTCCCTGTCAAAAAGAAACTAGATTTCCTCCTTACATAGCCAAGGTGCCAAAGAAATGTCAAAGTTACCGTTTTTTAGAGTAAATAATGGAAGGCTTGGTCCAAAACATACCTCATCTGAAGAGTATTAACATTTAGACACAGTTTTGCTTCTGTGGTTGTGCCTTTCTTTTAGTTACAAATATTTTAAACCAATCTGTCATATTTTGCTAATGTTAAGTGCTTAAAAAAATGATTAGCTCTACTATCTGAAAGCTGTTCTGCTGGCATAACTGACTAATCTTAGTAGATGGCCAAAGATAAAGAATTTTACTTGATAATTGGGAGAAAAGAAGGCAGAAATTTATCATATGTCACTTCCATAATTAATTTGATTTTACAATTCCATTTTCTACACTCGCATTGGCCAATAGCAACAGAAAACCACAGGAACTCTTCAAGCTTTTTTCAAGAGACTATGCAGCAGAAACACAGCAGTTCATTTTTTTTCTTCAAAAAAATTGAAGCACAGAATAGTGCTTCCTGACCTCCAGTAGTTAATAACACTTACCTACTACAGTGCTATCACTTGTATTCAGTGTAGGAACAGGCTTGTTCTTTACAGTTTTTGGGAAAATGCCAGGTTTCCGTGGTGCCTCCTCCGGTGGATTATTCAAAAACTTACAATTAAAAAATAAAAATAAAAATAAAAATAAAAGAAAAACAACATATACCTACTTTTAAAAATTGATTTCACATCATTCATGTTATGTCTTTGTGTTTATTCAGCATTTTGCTACTATTACAACTATGATCCTGAAACGTATGTTTTGCAACATGCAGTAAACAATGTACTACAAGGTAAAGAACTTAACGCAATCTTCTTTCAACTAAATTCATCAATCTGTTTTGCTTTTAGATTTCTATTTCTGCAATCAAAATATGCAAAAAATTTCAAGCCAAATTAGCCCCAAAACACCCAGTACACTCAAAACACCCACTATATTTATGTTCAGATTCTACCTTATTTGACAGAATTATTTTTTTATGAATAGTGGAATTAACTGAAGGTCTGAGATTAGAAGACAGAGATATAACTCCAGCTATATTTTATTTAAAAGAATATTTTAGAAAATTCTGCATCTCAAATGCACTAAGCTGCACTTCCCACTCAACTTAAACACAACACTATCCATATTAGACGGACAACCAGGAGGAATGTGATCAGAGCTACAATTACTCACCTCAATAGCTTTATCTGCTTGCTCTTTAGTTTCAAATTCCACAAAAGCAAATCCTTTTGGATCTCCAGTAGTTTTATACCGGGGTATGCTGATATAAACTACATTACCACACTTGCCAAACACCCGCTCAATCCAACTGTGATTAACGTTTTTAGGAAGCAACTCCTAAAGAAAAGAAAACAGTTTTATCAATACTATATACACATCTTATAAAGACTGCCATAATGATAATCAGATCACTTTTTGAAGTAGCAATTTTTTAAACAATGACCTGAAACAGATTTCTAACTAGAAGACTAAATGTAGCACCAAGGTCCTATATATGTAATATTCATATTTTTATAGTCTTGGTGTGACTGATACCAACTTCAGGTGCTTCTTTGCAAGAAAATGTTTCTCATACATATATTCAAAGTTAATGTACATTTGGAATACCTTTTCTCAAGATGATAAAGACAAAATATTTGAAAATTTCTAAGCATATAATCATGTTAGGTAAATACTACGCTAAAGAACAAACAATGGTCAGAGCAACCCAGCTTCCCCTTCTCTGGATTAGATGGTACTGGGGATCAAATTATATCTTTCATCACAGCAAGTCTGGTGCATAATTGGGATTATTACTTTCACTAAGATTCCAGTGTTGACAGCTTCAGGTAAGCTGGCACTAGTTATAAAAAGCTTTCTTTCCAGACAGACATAATTCTGCTCAGTTTCAGTTCTATCCAAAACACAAAGGCCTTTAAACAGCAGTTTGACCATCCAATCTTTTTTTCTGTGCTACTGCCTAAATGCTTCAACGATGCAGTAACAGTTGCCCTATTTCAACACATCTTTAATATCATGGTGAGACAGAGTATTCTTCTGACAACACAAACTATTTTCATTAAAGTCCAATATCAACAAAAAAAGAAAAAAAAACCCACAGACAAACAAACAAAAAACCACCCACACAACCCACACCACCCACAGGATACCTTGACAGCAGTAGAAGTATTTTGAACACACTCGCACCCCAAGCACAAGATCACCACATTTTCCCCTTAGAGGAATATTAAGCGTTACTAAAACAGTGCCATTTTAAACAGATGATCATGAATACTTTGAAGACTATCTTGCAACTCAGCAAGATTAAAACTGCTAAAATATAATCATGATAAAACTAATCATGTTATTACTCCAAAGCTTTGCCTATATTATAGTAGATCATAAATACTTCTAATTACCAGTCTTACTTCTTTAAGCAATATTAGCCAGCAAAGCCCAGTGAGCACACTAGATACAGAAATAAATGCACTGTTTGCACACTACCCTGTGAAATCATTCTTTGCTCAGCTTTTACAATTATTCAGGCTGGCACAAGAAATGCACAGCATACCCAAGAAAATCCTTTCCTTCCTGGCCATTCCCACAAGGTTCACCCTGCCTTCCCTTCATGCTGCACAAGTCCCAGTAGCCTTTCATGCACCCACTCCCTTTTCATCTGATGCATACTTTTCCAATATTCCTTATTTTCTCTGTTAAATATGCACATTGACCTTCAATTAAGCTAAGAATCACAAATTTAATACACATACTGTGTTTCTCAAATGGCAATTTTCTTTTGTAATCAACAGAAGTTTTATTACCATCTGCAGCTTATGCAAGCATTTCTTGCACTACTAAAATATTGCTAAAGAAAAACTACCTTCTAATTTTGATAAAACTATGTCCGTCTGTTAATACTCTATTTTTAGTAATAATAAATAACACTGTGTGATTAGATCTTTAGAGCCGGTAAGATAACGCCCAGAGTTTGTAAGCGACAAGCCTTTATAGATGTTTAAACTAGTTTCTATAGATCTCAGTAACGACAAAGCACCCACCAGATCACAGATAGACGCAACAGAGGGCACCTTACCACATAGACTGTCCGACTGTCCACGTCCTTTGGTCGCTCACCCAGTGGTTGACGTCTTCTGATTCTAGTTCCTTCCAAGTCCAACTAAAAGTAACAAAAAACAATAGACATTTTCATAGGATTATTGCCTACTTCAGTGCTACTGTTTTTGTTGCTCCAGTTTCAGCCAACTCGAAGGTGTGAAATATTAAATACTCACTTCTACAACAGAGGAACTTTTAACTGCTCTTGCTATCAATTTTCCATCAGTAGTCAATTTCTTCATTTTATTGAAAGAAACAAGAAGTGAAATGTCAACATCTATGGATAAGAAAGACAAGTGATGAAACCATTATAACCTGGGAATCATTATTTCAGGAAAATACTAGCTAAGTCCTACACTAATGTGTAGGTCTTAGCTTTTTTTTTTTTTTTTTCCAACATAGTAAAGGTTTTGAGTCATGTTAATTTTAATTTCCTTTTGTGCTAGCCTTTATCAAAGGATTTTTCTTCCATTCTTTTACCTCCCCACTGATAACTATTGTCTTTGGAAGGGAAGAAAAATCCTTTCTTATGTAGTTTTACAATACAAAAAAAATTTGCATTGAAAACATGCCTCTCCTTCAAGCACTCAATTAAGTGTTTAACCCCACACTCTCAACACAAAAGAGCTTCTGCTTACTCTTCAGATGAGATGAGTCATGCTGCTAAAGCCTTGATGGAGAGAGACTTATGCAATATTAGTCCTAAAGACTTGGGTTTTTTCCTTCCCTTAACATTTTAAATAATTGTGGACTTAAAAGCAACAAGTAAGCACTTCTGAAACTGGCTATTTTGTTAGATTTGATGGAAAGTAACCACCCCACTAGACAGGCGTTCTAGAGATCTAAGTCCATCCAGTTTAACACAGTTCAATAGACACTAGTTACCATGCATTTACTATTTTTTCAAGTGAAAACATTCAGTTTCAGAACAAAGCTCATTTTCCTACTCTGAGTTTGAATTAATTACACAAAAAAAGTCTTTAGGAAAGAGACCAGTACTCGCCCTATGCTAATACACTAAAACTCTCAGGAGGAAGGGGAAAAAAAAAAAGAGAAGACCAAGTCCAAGTGACATTTTAAATTTTGCACATATTCTTCCTGCTCCCTTTGTTCAATTCTCCCTCCCAAACAAACCACTTCTTTAGATTGTAGCAAAAGAAATGAACATCAAGAAGCTGAACACAACTTCACAAACCTAGTACCACATTCTGACTCCTGACCTCCTATTTCCCACCCCAGTTTACAAAAACTATCCTCTTCCCCAGAAGCACATATATTGCTAAAAATAATTTGTATTGCCATGTGCAGTACTCAAAAGAGAAAAAGTGAAAGTTTCATGTGCAGAAATATACTGAAAAACAACTTACATCCATCTCTCGACTTCTCAATTTGTTCTCGGAGAAATCTATCTTTGTGGAGATTAACATCTCCAAACCAGAAATCCACCTGTTTCGCTATATCTGCCAGCACCTGCTTAACTCGCGATCTCTTCTTTTTCTCCTTTTCTTTCTTCTGTTTAGTGTTTTCCTCTTCCATAGCATTGTCTGTTGTAACTTCAGTCTCCATCTCGGTCATTCTGTCAACCCAAAATTAAATAAAGCCTTTGCGAAGATCAAAATATTTTCACTGCCAAGACTAAATATTGGTTTGAATTTCTACCCATTCCACACAATATTATGCAGAAGTTATGCCCGAAATTAATGAATGTAACTTCATGTGTTCCCCCAGGAAACTCACAGCACCAGCCATTCATTATCTGCACAAAGCACAGCGGGGATTAAGGAGCATCACGTCAGGGTGCAACTGGGTAGTGAGGCCTAAGCTGGAACTCAAGTCTCATGGCTCCCAGTAGACAAGCAAGTGCTTAACCATAGACATTAAACGGAATCGATACTACTGCATTAATCCAGAATTCCTCTGGAACAAACCCTGCCCGCTCCATTACATTTCTAACTGCAGCTTTTGAATTTCAGCAACAGTCTTAAGATTCCAAATTTTAATTCCTTTCGTGACTCATTGGACAAATATATTCTATATAAACCTGCTTAAGTGACTTGTTTAAAGCATTTGTGCGGGACAGAAAATGTCTTTTATTAAGAAATAGTTTTTCTGCCTTCAGAAGAAGGAAAATAATTGTCGAGTCTACATAAAAGAAAAGAAAAAAAACCTAAGTAAAAGGAGAAAACATTCCTCCCTATAAATACATTTCCTCAGATTTTTGGAAGGAACAAAAAAACAAAGCCAACTCAGTAGGTTGATTTTCTCAATTTCTCAAATCCCTTAGTAGGGAGCTTAGAAAGCATTGAGCTACATTTCAAAAATTACCTTTCTAAACAGAAGACAAAGCAAGAGGGAACGGGGAAAGAAAGTTAGACTACACAGGAGACTTCTGAACAGGCTGCCCAAAGGACAATGTCTCAGCAGGCACTTATTGTAAATCCAGGGGTTGCAAGGACCTTACACTGATGTACAATCAACACCTGATAAATGTATGATGTGACTGCCAACTGAGAAACATCTATTTAATCTTATAAACAAACACAGTTTCAAGGTATATTTAAGAGGGTACTTGGTATTGACAGGAAGTTTAATGAGGTTTGCTCTAAGAAATTACTTTTGTGTCAAAAGTGAAAGCCACTATCACTGTCAACTGCCAAGTTCCTGCCAAAGAACAGACATTTTTAAACTTGCAATATTGCCTTGGAATATGGTCCAAAACATTCTTATTACTTTTATTTGGTCTGTTAAAAACTGGAATGCAGATTTTTACACTCTGGAGGCCACTACTTACCACCCTTCTTGCAAGTGTATGTGGTATATTTAAGTGTACTATATTTAAACAGGCATTATTCTTTAGTTAGGGCTGCTTCCTCAAAGGTCATAGATTTTAGTGGAAAACCAAGAGCTGCTAAAATATTTCAGACAACCAGGCCCCTAGAAAGTAGGTGCTAACTACAGCAAAGTAACTTAAATTTAAAGATTTACCTTGAAAAAATACTCAAACTTTTTACTGCAATAATTTCTCTGTTGTTGTTGTTGACATTTCACTTAGGCAAGTCAGCCCTCCTTGGAAATTGCCAAGCACTTTATTTTACTAAGCAAGCCAGAAACACAGCTTGGCAAAGAGCAGACAGCTTTTAGCCAATTAACACAAAAAAATGAAGTAATTAATGTAACAATCACTATATGAAAGTTCACTGACAAGGAGCAGTACTGACCTGTGATATTCACAGAAATGGCAAGTACAGCCATTACAGAGGAAGACCACCTCTATAACAAAAATGGAAATTGTCTTAAAGTTATTGTGCAAATCATCCTTCTTTAGACAGGTATCAGTTTCTTTCTTGCTGTGAGCCAACTCAAGCCAGTGAAAGGTCAACAATTATATCCTGAAAAGATAAGCCTGGCCAAACTCCCCACTAAAGCACAAGTTAAGCTCCATTCAGGCTCTTCAGCAATGGATTACTTTATACTATCAATTCAGCAGAACAAAGTACTATTTAACCACAGCCTATAGAGAGTTGCATTCACCAGAGTAAGGGATATTATGGAACACATTTATTGGTTGAACAGTCGATTAAATAATTACACTGACTGTAAATTCCATATTAAATTATAGCAAATCAAGCTCTAATTTTAAAATGCATCCAAGGTGCTTCATGCATTCTGAGTGACTTAGCCTTGAGGCTTCTTTCCCAGATGACAAGTGCTCCTTCAAGGTTAGAAGTGACACAAGCTTACACAAGCAAATTTCAGCTGACTCTACCCTCGAGTTTGTGTAGAACTTTACATTTAGTAGTGAAAGATCAGTGTTTAATTTAAATGAAATTATTGCTCACAAATAAGCAAACACTATGAGCTTGACTTTCTTTTGTTGGTATTGCTTTTCTTTGCAAGAACTGTTGCAAACGTCAATTCAGTAATGAAAGCTGCAATCCAAAGACATGAGACACGTCTGCATTTTTGCTAACTTGCCCGCCTTGCAACTGCAAGCTCTGTTTTGTTAAACATTAAAAACGAGAAGAAAGCACAGAGGAAAGGTTTCGACCCATTAAGACCAGAACTACTACTCTTTCAGTTTTCCCTCAAGTGCAATAAAAGTCATACATTATGTATGTATGAGGCTGCAAGCACAAATAGGAAGAACAATTTTAGGCTGAAGAACAGGGTAACTGAAGCAATGAGTAAATCCAGAGAAAAGGAAAAGTGTGCAAACCCACACAAGTCTATAGCAGCTTACTCATCCACTGTATGCAAAACAAATAGCAACCCAATTAACACTAACATACATAGAAATAATTTCCAAACCCAGTTTCTCACATATCCTAAGAAGGACATCTGGAAAAAAATTAATTGGAACTATCATCCAGACTGCAAGAAATACAGTTCCAGCTGTAGAACACCCAGTTCCTCTGCTTTAAGGATCAGTATAGATGTTTACTTTGGAGATTTTAAGATGGAGATTTCTCAAGGAAAGACAAGGGAAATAACTTCTCACAGTACTTTTACACTATATAAGTGTCTTAGACTGTGAAAGTGTTTCCATATAGATAGTGTTTCTCTGCTTTTGGACACAAAAGGCGAGTACTCTAAATAAAACATATTCTTTATAAGTGCTTTAAGATATAAACTATGCTAATTATTCTTTCTCTAATATATACACAGGAAGAGCTGCAGTAGTTTATATCCATACCCTGCCTTATAACTTGCTTATACAGCACATGTCCCAAGAAAGGGAGGGGGGAAAAAAAAAAAAATCAAGACCAGCACAGCTTGCTACATTATCTACAAGCAGATCTTCTGGCCCTGTCCTTGCTGTTTTCCCTCTCCATTTTGAGCCATCACATGGCCAGATAGTTTTAAACTGAGAGCCAACGTGCTCCCAAACATAAAAGGCATCGGCTGTTACATGTCCAGACACGGGCAGACCTTATTGTGCCAGTCCTGCTGGAGGCACCGTTTTCTTTACCATCCCTAGAGCCTGAAAAGGTTTAGAATAAAACAGAGGGCCATAGCACAAGACAACTGCAATAACAGGAGAGCAGGCACCTCCAGTAAGGCATTTTACCAGTGGATCTAAGCTCTGTAAATAACGTCAGCTTCATCATCCACTTTTCACAGGCAAAGCAAAAGGAAAACAACAGACGCAGTCTGCTCCTTAGAGATATACAAAAGCAGTAACTCCTTATTGAGAATTTCCTTTTCCCATTTTCCACTTGCACTGACCACCATGGGCCTGATGGCTCCCAAGCTGAATCAACTCAGCTTCAAGTGCAAAACTACAGAGGGCAATTAGGCTGATTTAGCTGGAAGGAGCAGCAATCCACCTAGACTCCAAGGGAGCCTGGCTTCCATCCACCATATAGTCATCCCTCAAAGCCTGCATCATGCTCTGGCAAGGCAGTAAGAGTTCAAGCCTTCTAAGTCACCGTCTTATAGCCTCGTTCTTTTACTGCTGGAGTGCATTGGGCCAGCTCAACAAGGAGCATAACAAGCAGCAGGGATGACCAAGGAAAGCTGCAGGAACGAGCCCTCGGGAGCAGGGGGGTTACATATCCAGGGCACCCTGCTGCCCTTTAGCACCTACACACGGACCAGCTCAGAAGCCGTCACATCTGCGTGAGTTCTCGTTTCACCCTCCTCCGACGGCGCAAACCCCTCTTCCCGCCCGCGGCGCAGCCTCTTTATCCGCAGCCACCGCCAGGACGGCACTCCGCAAGGTGGAGCAAAATGGCGCCCCCTAACGGCCTTAACGGCCCGCCCGGCGCAGCAAAATGGCGCCCCCTGCCGGCCCGCCCGGCCGAGCCCCTCCCCGCGTGGCGGCACGCGCGGCGCCCTGCGCATGCGCGCGGCGCCGCCGCCGCGCAGAGAGGCAGCAGCGC
>JAUBOD010000658.1:1032728-1054867 GCA_032353885.1 Nothura maculosa | reverse complement strand
GAGTCCACTGCCCTTGAAATAAATCCCTCCACATCCAGGCAGCATTCAGTGATCGATGGTCTTACAGAATCACAAAAAGAACTCCAGCCAAGGCAAAATTCAGAAATGCCACCTAGTAAGCTGGAACTCGCTGCAGATATGGCATTGAGTGGACTTGAAGCAGAAGAATCAAGTCCCCGTGACAGAGACAGTGGTCCAGACGAGCCGGTGATGGAGGTTAGCTTCGATTTATTGGAGGCTTTTGATTTTAATGACTTGGACAATGAGGACCCATGTGAAAGAGATGCGGAAGAGCTTGGGGAAAAAGCTGCACTTTCACAAGGTTCATCTCATTCAGATGAAAAAGATGAAGCACAAACCATCGAACTGAGACTTCATTCTTCCTGTAAAGTAACATCACACAGCAAAAACGAAGTTCAAGGTTTCCAATTTGACAGAGAGACTGGTGGCAACCTCTCTACGGGAGATACATCATTGCTGCCTCGTGATAACAATGTTGGTGACATTGGGAGAGCTGCAGAAGACTCTGTAAGCCTCACCAGAACTGAACTGGAATTTTTGGAGGGTGAAAACAAAATGAAAGAGATTAATGAAAGTCAGTTAAATATTGAGGCTAGGACTTCTAAGAAGGACCTTGATGACTGTGCGGAAAATACCATTATTGACAAGCTGATAATAGGCAAGGACAGTAATTCATGTGTTTCTGCCAGCGGACTGGACAAAAGAACAGAAGATCTGTTACCACTTGGATACACAAAATCCCACGACACAGATTTAGAGCATTCCCAGGGTACTAGTAATGGTGACATGACACCAGGTAGTCCTTTCCCAGCTTTGTCGCAAATATCTGATGCTTCTTGTCGCTCACTCATATATAGTGCAGAGGATCAGCAAAATTTATTTGACATTTCTTGTAAGGAAAATAGTGTAATTTCCAGAAGTACCATCTATCCCTTAGGAAAAGACCATTCGTCTCCAGAGGAAACAGAAATAGGTGAAACTGAGTCTGAAAATGTAGAGAGCATAAGTTCCCTTCCTGACGCCTGCGAAGGTGAAAGAATAGGAATGGATTGCCCGAAAAGCACAGCATTTGTTGAAAAATCATCAGAGCTTCCTGCTTTGGTAAACAATATCGCTCTCTTAAGAGCTTTGACCGAACATAGCACAGCATTAGAAAGCTTGCAAAAGATACAGGAAAATAGTAGCTTACTATATGAAGCAGAGACTTTTAAAGAGATATTTGAACCCCTTGTAACAGATGAAGGTTAGGTCAGTTTCTATCTTAAATTGATTTTTGTACGTGGATTTTCACATATTTGACTTCTGCATTTTGTTTTTCTTGCTGGATGCTTTATATCCAGGAATTGTGCTTTTGCAGTGACACATTATGAAAGTCACCTCACATAATGTTTAGTGTTTAATGTACCCACCGGGGCTCAAAATCTGCTTCTGTGTTTGCTTTAGTTTGGCTATTTTCATTTGTGCAATTATTCATATGGGGATGGTTTCCAAACTAAATAAATATTCAGCTCTTTTCTATTAAAATGAACACTGTGACTAAAACTAATGATGCTTTTCAATCTCTTGTAGCTATAAAACAATTAACAAAAATACCTTACTTGGGAAGTAGAGATACACCTGCTTGTTCATATTTGGATTCTCCCGAGTTTACGGTAACCATTTTTTTTACTGCATTTTTGTATCCCTGCAAAATAAACCTGTTTTTGACATGGCTTCCATAATTCCTGAATTATGAAACAATGGTTATTGGAAATTCTTTAAAGATACCAACTGATGAGCTGAGAGTAAACAAAGCATTTTATGTTATGGACATATTGCCAGTAAATGTTGATGAAACTGGAAGTATAACAAGAAACTTAATGTCAATTGTAATATCTATTTATGTTTTATATCACATAAGTTATAAAGTCTGACACTTGCTTTCCTGTGATACCATCTTTTACTATTTAGCTTCTCTTTCTTTCACCATCTTTTTTGGACTCATGGCTTTGCTTTGGACTTTAGCATTTGGATCAATATATGCTAGCCATCTATTTAAAAAGTGTTGCTTTTTGCTTCATCTTCAGATTGATTTTTATCCAATACTATTACTACTTTTTCTCTTTTGGCTCCATCTTCCAAAATGAAAGTAAGAGTTTTAAAATGAGTTCTTCAATTTTTCCCAACCCATTTGAGCAGCAAACACATTTTGTTAGCCTATCATTGATATCATATTTTTTGGAAGGTGGGGCGAGTGTACTTGTATATGAAAAGGATATAACTTAAAATGTCCTCTACTGTAACAATACGTAGATTTTTCCAAAGTGCAAATTTTGACTAGTTTAAGGTCCTGTCTTATCTGGTTGCTAAACTGATTAAGTAACTAGTTTTTGGTACTTCTATATGCAGCCCCCCTGTACAGACTACATGTTAGAGAAAAGTGAAGCATCTGTTCTACCAGCAGCACTGGGCCAAGGAGATGCCAGGAGCTTTGATGGCCAACCACAGGTAAAATTCCATGGAATCAATGGATAACACTCTCTCCTATAAATTCAGTTCAGTAGTTCCTAGTAGTTATATATGTTACAAAAACTCCTAGGAAATACTTAGCCAGTCTCCTAACAGCCTTCTCACATGGATTACTTTTCAGATCTTTTGTCTGCAGGCTCTTTTCCATTGAGAATTTCAAACTCAGATTTCACAATGTGAAAGTAGGGCTAAGATGGCTTACATCAGACAGTCAGTTTTCTGTTGATAAAGAGATTTTTCCAAAACTTCCTTGCTGCGAAGTTGCAGACGTGCAAGGGAAAGATGCCTTTGAGCATATTTTCCCTCTATTACGGCTCTAAACAGGTCATCTTTGTTGTATGCACGCACAGTATTTTTATTGATTAGCTAGTTCCTGAACAGTTGTTATTTTCAGTTAATGATAATTCTGCTGTATTGTGTAGCTTGTTGAGTTTCAAGGACACAGAGTAAGAGGGTCAGCAACTAGCGAGATAATGCTGAGAGCTCCCCGCTCAGTGCTGGGATGGCAACAGGACCCAGATGCTGTGGAGTCTGCAGCTGAGAGATTTTCTCTTTCACCCCTGTTTCCAAGCAATTATTCTCTTTCTGACTGCAGACAGGTAAAACTTTCTTTTTGAAGATGTTCTTCTAAGCTTAATGCAAGACAGTATCCTGTAGAACACAATGAACATATCCAAATTATTCAGAACTAAGGCTAGTACTTTGTGGTTGAAAGTTTGCAATTAGGTATTTTTATTTTGCTCACCTTTGTCTCAGCAGTGAGTGTCTGCAAGAGCCATGTCTGTGTGTGTGTGTGTGTGTGTGTGTGTGTGTGTGTGTGTGTGTGTGTGTGTGTGTGTGTGTGTGTGTTTGCGGGGAGCACTGTTTTATTTTCAAAATGAACCTGATCAGATAGGAAAAAAAAAGTTGCAAGGGGCTTGTATAATAGTTATTTCCTGCGATAAGTAGTATAATATTCATCTTAAGTGAAAATGAAACGAGATGCAACGTAACACAAGCTGTTCTTTTAGCATGGTATCCTTTCAGTATGGCAAAACAGGAAGCAAATCAATTATGCATATTTTTATTTCCAGAATGTGCTATAGATGCTCTAGATTTATGTTTAGAAATAAGATCTTCATCAAAAAAAACATTTAAAGAGAGAATTCAAAAAATGTTCAATTTCTAACAAGTTTTTGTTCATACTGGTTTTATAAAGCCTCCACATTCAGGAAATTGTCCTGAATACGATACCAGTATGATTGGAGAAGGGCATTTTCAACCGCAGTCTAACATGATGAAGGAGACAGTAGTGCATGAGTCCCGTAAGTGCCAGTAAAACGAGAGCGGCAGTGGCGGCTTGGGGATAAGAAATGCAGCGTGGCTGCTGAGCTTCCCGTGTCTCTCCTAGCCTTGGCACTGAGCGCAGGTGCTGAAGCTCCCACACGGAGTATGTCGGGCGCAGCCTCGCTTTCTGCTTTGGAGCAAATGCCTTGGACGTCCTGGGAGCTTTGCAAGGTGTGAACTGACTCCCTTGTAGGGCTGTTGTTTGGTTATTTTTTTCCTTCCTGCCTGTATCTGTATTCATGGTAGCAATTTTATGTCATATTTAGTACTTTCTAATCTCAACCGAGAGACATTTCAATGAGAACGATGAGAGAACAATGACAAAAGAGCTATAATCAAGTTGTTTCTCTCCCTGTCCCCAGTGTCCTTCACTTGACATGTTAATTCTCCATCTCTAGACGATGTCATCCGTACAACCGACCTTGGCACTTAATTCCGACCATCCAGTTTCTCCATCTTCAAGAAAGGAGGAAGCTGTGGAAGACATCCAGGAGGTCCTGTCAGACAGCATGTTGCCAACTAACTCCGAACTTTCAGAATGCTTCTTCAGTAAGGAACTGTAGTTGTCAATTGCACTTGTCAGTATTTTTGCTAGAAAAATCTCTGAGATTCTTTGGAGCATGAATCCAACTATAGAAGCACCCTGGGCCCTGAAATAGTCTGATTCTGTATATGTCTGGGTAACTCCAGACTTCTATTTGTATTCATTTCATCATGTTTGTATATATGGTTGCCTTTTTTTGTACAAATTTTAGTAATCTTTAGCCAGATAAATTAAATTAGCCTGGGGTCCACCTAAAATAATACACTTTCTTGAAAGAAACTTTCCTAGACTGGTTCTATTTGAAGAATAGCTTCTAATTTTAAAATAACTTTTAGAATACTTTTAGATTCTAGGTTTTATAAATAAATAAATAAATAAATAAAATAGTCCATAAGCCAAGCTCTAATTCATGCTAGTATTTTGCATTTGTTTACTTGCTTGTGTTTTTCTTCCTTATTATGCTGTCTTGTGACCCACATCCAATGATTAAATTGTCTATCTCTTCTTATTGATACAGAATTTAAACCAAAGGGTGCTTGTAATGCTAGAAGCCTGTTGTCCTTGCTGGTTAATATGAATGCTAGGCAGTTTTGTGTGTGATATTTTGGGTAAAGATACAAATGTTAGGTTGATGGTTTTTCAGTTAGCAGCTGTAGTGGAGGCCAAAAATATCATAATTTTTAATAACTTCCAGAATTTAAATAATTTCCACCTAAAAGTACAGTACATACAAAAATGTGCCCTGAGTAATGGGGACATAAATAACAGTCACAGTTGCTCGTTGTGGATGGCATGAGAGTAACAGAAAAGCTTGCTGATTAGAATACAGGGTGTCAAATGAAAATGGAGAGCCCTGAAATGTTTCTTTAGCTTGACTTGTGTGCATTTGCAAGTGGTGCATGTTGCTTGTACGACATACGTGTGTATATATGTATGTCTGTATGCTGCAGCCCAGGAGGAGCCCAGCTATGCAGAGGGGCGCAATGTCTCGAGCTGGAAAGCCGCAGGTAGAGCCCGAGCGCCGCTCGTCACCGTTCCTGCCGCCGGGAAGGCTCCTGGCACTGGAATTTCTCCAAGGGACTGCGAGCGGCTGCAGCAATCTGCTGGATCTTCGGTAGTCCATTTGTGCCACAGGTCAGCAGCGTTTCCTATCGGTGCTTTCGGCCCCGAGGACAGGAATTATGAAACCTCGGTGTTTGAAGAGTACACAGCAGAGGAACAAAAGGAGCCCCTACAGCCCGTGTTTCCTAATGTGCCTTCACAATTTGGACAAAGCAAGTGGCTCAAATACCAAAACAGTGCCCAGTGTGACCTGATAGCGGAAAACAGCGGTGATGTGGAAGTGACTGATGATATCTGGGCAGAGGACATCCTTGGAATGCCCCCGGGTGACACAGGAGAGAGCCCGAGCAGCGCCGGGAGTAACGGCGCTCCCGGCTCCGGGCCTCTGCGCACGGAAAGGCGCGTGGATGGGAAGCGCCCTGCAAATCACCAGGACAGAGATGTAATTTCAGAGAGGAAGCTACTTTCCCTGCACTTAAGTCGGGCTCCTTTGGCTGAAGCAACACAAAAGGTGTTAAGTCATCTGAGCTGCCGCACGGTAACAGGAGAGGGCCAGGTGTGTAACTGCTCAAGCAGGTATAGTTATGACAAAAATGTTTTTCTTTTCTGGACACAGTAACGACATTAATCTGATTTCCTGTGAGATACTGTCACTGTGATTGGATGAAGTGTTTCTTGAGTGCACTTGAGTGACACAAAGGAGTCTCAGCAGCTACTAATGTACTTTTGAGAGCCGTGACTAATCCTTTATAACAATAATTCCTTGACACAGGTAGTGACAGATGTAGATTTTAATCGGAATGTTGCTGGCAGGAATACACAGTAAATTGGTTGCACTAATTTATCAGTACGTGTTTTTAAAAAGTGGTTTTCTTGATTGTGAAATCAGCATTGTTTTCACAAGCACATCTTGCTTTGTAACATTGTAGATAGTTTTTAAATAGTTAAAGTAAGCTGTAATACTGAATAAGGAGCCTAAATTAATACAGCTGTTCATGAAAAGTAGATGATCTGAAAGAAATAGTGAAAGCAGAATTCACTTTTTAGAAGTTGTCAAATGGCTATACTTACGAGTTAATGAAAAATTACGACACAGGTGTGTGCACTGTTAACACAAATTTAACAAATTTAGCTTTGACCATCATAAAGAATAATCGGAGCACTCGGTACTGTAGCTGTAGGTCTACTTCGTGTTATTCCTGTTGGCAGCCAGCAGTTGGTTAGCTGTACCTAGAGCTAACCACGTTTGGAAATGCTTGTATTTGTATTTTGCTTTTGGAAAACCAATTCGTCCTTGACAGTCTTCACCTTGAAACTTGTAGTTGCAGAATGAGGTTCTCAGCTGTAGCAACTCCTATCTGCTGCATCTACATATCCGAGCACCCTGCTGGAGGGTGGGAGAGAAAAAGAGCTTGGGCATTCCTGTCCAGTTGCCAGCTATGAAAATTCATTTTAGGCATATTTAGTCACTGTATAGTCAGAGTTTTCAAGTTTCTAATGGTTTGTTTTTCTGCTTCTTAGGACATAACAATTTCTGAGTTGTCCTTTCCTACTGTGGATAAAGTGAAAAATACTAATCTTCCCAAAAGGAAGATTGCTATTCCATCTGCTTTTCAGTCTCATGTTCATTACAAACAGATTTTTACAGCTGCTTTGACAGGTATGTCTAATGCTCTGAAAATGCTGTCGTTTGTGAATAGGATGTAATTCAAAATACACAATTCTGAAGCTTCCCCAAACTGACAGGGGAGGTAGATAATGTCCACATCATCCTTTTGAGCAGCTTTTTCCATTTGCTTTTGTTTATCTCTTTACCCAGATATGTTCAGCTTGTACCCAAAGCTGCAAAAACAAACCAAAAGGGGAGTTTCCTTATGTTCCGACTAAGTAAACATAAGCTTGTTTACCAGTCTTTACATTTTTTGGCAGGTATAATTATTTAGTATTTGAATGTTTTGGAGCCATATATTTAAATGTGATTTGTATGAAAGTAAGGCAATTATAAGAAATCAATTGCATGTGCTAAAATGTGCACTTTGCAGGCTCGGAAGATGAGTGGTTCCTTTTAGGTCTTGGATTAAATATTTTAATTGGGATTTGGGATTGACAATTTCAAATGAAAATGTGCTTCCTTTCATGTTGTGTACTCCTGTAGCCATTTCACCATGGCACTAATTGCTCTTTTATTCTCCTTTTTATGTCAAGAGCATTTAAACATAATTCTGTTTGAGGTGTCACAAAGGTTACACAAGGCTCTCTCCAAAGTGGATGTATCGTTTTACACTTCATCCCACGATGGGCAAACGGAGAGGCAAGCGAGCCCTGCTCCACTGTGCAATCACATGCTTCCTGCCAAGCTCGCTGTGGTGAAAAAAGAAGGTCAGAACAAGGTGCTGTTTATTCCTTATTTGCTTGCAATTTGGGATGTTTGCCTGTCTGCCATGTAGATTATATTCTGTGAGCAACTAAATGTATTTTGTGATTGCAGGTTAAAGAGAAATGTTATGGAGATCACTTTGACTAGCTGCTGATGTCCAGGATTGATGAGCTAGTAGTTGTGTCCATATGGAAACAGTTTTGTATATGTGGAGAGAGAGACACAAACTTTTCATTGTCTAGGTTATAGGGGAATTCTGTAAATGAAGATTACAGAGAGACTCTAGAATATGAGAAAAAAAAACACATTTGTTCTTGCAGAAGAATGTACTGGAAAAGAAGGGGCTTTACTTGCTTGTAGTATATAGCAGCTATTACTGGTTGATTGCTGTATGCATTTGTGCTTGTTTTAAAGTGCTAATGGTCTGTTTTGTTCTGTGGTTTCCTTTGCACTTCAGGGTCGTTTGTTCTATACCTGTGACGCTCCCAAAGCCGAGCAGTGTGCGTTTTTCAGATGGATAGAAGAGGTGAACCAAGGAGAGAGAAAATCCAGACCCAGCGTAGTGCTTCATGATATGAAAAGTGTTGGGGCGTATCTCCGAAGTCAACAGATTTCCTTCTATGAGGGATGCCAGCTCCTGGTGAGGTATTGGGAAAGCTGTACACTTCCCAGCAGGGCTAGGAGAACTGTGGCCTTTGTAGGTATAGCAGCAACTCTGCACTTCAGGAGAATTTCATAGACGTGTTCAGAATCATATTGGAAAGAATTGCAGTTTTGTATAGAAAGCTAAAAGCTAAATTACTGAGGGACTGAAAATTAAAATTTTGTAGTTAAAAATATTAATAGCATTGGCATTTTAGGTCAGTATTCTTTACATCAATAATAAAAATTACTAACTGGCAACTTGATCAACTGCTCAGTCAAGTCCCTTATGACAGTTCTATTTGATTTATTATTCACTTAAAATGTTGTTGGAGAGTTTAAGACATAGTCTGATATATTCTTGTAATGATACTTATTAAAGTGGACATTTGATAAAGACCTTTTGGTCGTTAATGTTAATGAGAACAGAAAGCCTGGCTGGATACAACACACATGTTCTGATGTTACTCTTAGAGATTCGGTCTAAGACTCTCTCTGCACTGCTAAAGTGCAGGAGAAACAGTTTAAATTTGGCCGACTATCAGAAGTGCTTCCTCGTAGCGATAAATATTCTCAAGAAGATGCACAAACACTAAAACCTGGGTTGTAATAGCTTGGTCTCATCTCTGAAGCTTTGTTACTTTTTGAAGATGATTCCAAAATGTGCTGTTGATGAAACAGTTTCTCTTAAATATAATTTAACAGGAAAGCCTTTGAAATTCAAACAAAACAGTTTAATAAGTTAAAGAAATTTATGAATACTCACGCCAACTTCGAAGGCGATTCCAAGCGCAAATTATACCTCAAACTGAGCAGAAAGGAGCATTCTTCCACCTATAGTAAAGGTAAGCAAGGTGGAGTGTCACAAGGATTGTTTATATCTAGATTCATGTCATGCGTTGTTCAGTTTTAAATTTTAATGGAAAGAGAAAAGCTAAACCTACTTTTTGAACCCTTGACAGGACTAGTAATTTAATTCTCATTCTAAAAGGCAACAAAGTAATTAATTAATCTTTTCTGCTAAGTATTTAAATCCATCTTTAGAAAAATATTAAGGTTGTGTTCTTCGGCTTAAATTATATTAAGTCAGTCCTGAAGTTTCAGGAGGGGCAGTCTTCAGATAGATCATAGCGAAAACGATATGTGAAAATTGGTGTTTGAGTAATTGCTGGATATCTCTGCTAATTTAGTGCAATATTACAGTTTGGGAAGACATTCCGTGATCTTCTCTAGGTTGTCTCTGTTGGCTTTGCCTCAGGAACCGATGAATTGATACTTACGTCTCCATAGTTTGCTTGGCTGTGGAGGACAGTGGAAGATGAGGCAGAAACAACCACGACTACTCATTTTTGTGTGGATTCTGCAGCATTCGATAAATGCTGTTCTTGCACATTTAGATTCTGAAACTGCACAGGCAAAACTTATACTTGTGTCTTGGCATTGCTAGATATATTCAGGCTTTTGATCCCACATACTTTCATTTCAGTGCTGGCTTAATTTGTAGTATAGCAACATTGGGTTTTTTTTTTTTCCCCCTTGCAAGTCTGTAGTAGAAAAAGCGTGTAAAAACCGTGCATTATTTTGCCAGATGACATCTGGGTCATTTCGAAGACTCTGCACTTTGATCCCCTGGACACTTTCATTGCAAGTAGCGCTTTCTTCGGGCCATCCTCCAACAACGAAGTGGAATTACTACCTCTGAAAGGCTACAGTCCCTCCAACTGGCAAACGAATAGTAAGTTGTACATCAAATAATTCAGCATTCAGTAAAGGCAGCATTGTGGGGAAAAACACGGCCCAGAATGAAGGATTTTTCTGAAGTCTGATATATCATTTTACTCACAGGTTTTTTTCATTTTATGTTTAGATATGTAATTTAAATTCAGTACTTAGGCAAGTAAAGCTATGAAATGAGGAGCAAGAATTTCTGGGCTTTAAAAAATTTAAAATGTAAAATTTTAAAAATTAGACTTTTTTTTTTTTTAAAATTAAGGGCTTTAAATTCCATCAGAGGCTTTGTTTTTTCCCTGAGGATAAATTGCAAGGCCTCAGAGCAGTCAGGGGCTAGGGGAGTTTAGTGTTCCAGTCCTACTGTTGCTGCATTACAGGATTTCAGCTTTATTTCTTCTTAGGACATTTGGGTGTTAGCAGCCTCCTGATCACAAATACAGATTTTCTTTTATGCCTCTATGAGCGTTACCAACCTGAAAGACTAAGAGTACTATGAAAACAAAATGTTAAATAATACATAATAGCTGCCAATTCTAAATATTAAAATCAATGCATGGGCATTACTAGACATATTAGAAATCCTCTTCCTCCTTTTTGCCTAATAAATCCCCACGTCAGAGAACCTTAGACTTTCGGCAGAGGATTCAGAAAAACCCAGTTAGGTATATGCTCAGTTCTCATGCTCCCTAGGCATCTTCCTAGGATATTTTGGAATGAGACATTTAGTCTGGCTCAATTTAGGTGTGTTTGTGGCTTTTGTGGGGTTTTTGTAAGAACACAGGTGTTAGAAGATGAGAAATCATTCTATATTGTAATGAAAATATTGATAGACAATACAATTTGAGCTACTGTAGTACAGGTGGATTAATCAGGAAGTTCACCTATTAAATACTAAAGTCTTAAAAGGACTCTTCTACAAGTATTTTTAAATAATGAGGAAGATTTTTATCTAAATTTGCATCCAGAAGGATCCTAATATTGGAATTTCAAATACCTCAAAATAATACACCTTGATAAGAAGAACTTAAGAGATCGCTTTGCTCTGTAAGAATCAGTCATACCTGGGAATATCTTCAGTTTGTTTTCTGATGGGGGAAAGAATAATTCTTTTGCAGCTCACCCCTTGAGCTGATACAAGATTTGGACTAATTTCACATTTTCCTGATCTTATTTTTAATGTGCCCTCTTCAGCGCTTGTTCACGCCTTGCTGGTATGCAATGCTAGCAGTGAGCTGACGTCCTTAAGAAATATGGAGGAGTTCTTCAATCCAGCTACTCTGCCACTAGTACCTTATCTGCTAAAAATGTAAGTTACTCTTCCAGTGACCCTGTGAACCTGCTGGACACCTGGATAGCCATTAGATTGGTAGTACACTTTGGTGACTGAATATTAAGTGTATGTGTATTCTTCATGGGATTCATTAGAAGTTTCTTTTCCTAGCAAACTTCACAAATTTCAGAATCTGTTAAAAAGAAAATACAATAAAGGGGGGAAAAAAGAATGCACTGTTTCCTTGGAGAATGAAAGCAATATAGGGATGTAGCTAAGACTGCTTGGAATGAACTGGATAAAACAAGTAATTATATAAATTCCCATTACTTCTAGCTGTGAGATTCTACCACTTGAACTCTGTTAAACTCACAGCTTTGGAAGAATAAGTTAGATTGAAAGTGCAACTTCACAGCAAGAATAACTCCAAAATCTATTTCGAGGACCCAATTTTTATATAAGGAATTTAATAAAAGATAAATAATAAAAGATAAAGCCCAGGTATATTTTGGGGCTAAGGAGGACAACAATTTATAATTTCACTATCTCTTGCTATAAAACCTCAGCATTTTTGGGTCAGATGAGTTAGAATGTCAATTATGAGATATAAGCTGTACATTTCCAGTATTATACATTTCATAATACTGGTCTGAATTCTTTTTTTTCTCTTTTTTTCCTTTTTCCTTAGGAATTCTGATTCTGAAAAGACTAATAAGAAAGTGAACAAAAGAAAATTCATTCCTCCAGCCTTAAACCTGAAATGCAGAACGATGCAAGGGCTTGGCAGCCCCGACATAGCAATGGAACTGGCCAGGAAGATGATCCAGACCTTCTCTTTGAACCCGGATCAAGCTGCAGCACTGATTCAGATAGCTGGAATGATGACAGTGGCAGAACAGCAGATCTTCCCTATCACCATCATACGTGGTATATGGCAAATAATTGTTCAACTTGCAGCTATTTTTTCTATGAAAATAATGCTTACTCATAGGTAATGTGAGTGCTAGTGATATATCCTGAAATTCTCCTAGCGATGATGGGCATTAGTCTAATCAGAATGGTTAGACACTCCAAAACAATCATCATGTCTAAAATGCATATTCCTGTGGAGAGAGCATGAGGATGCTTATGCTGATGTTTGTATTATTGTACTGCCCTAATGAGATCCTATACAAATACTACATGTGTTCCATCAGAAAATGGAGGAAGAACGTCTTATCTTACCCTCTTACCTAACTTTTTAGACATTGCATACGAAATAAATAACTACAAAGTGTAAACCAGTGTTTAAAATATGCAACATAGAAAGAATCCCAGCAGAATATTTCAGAAGATAAATTAATGTTATAACAAATAAGAAGAACTGCAAATTAATGTTATAACAAATAATAAGAACTGCATCTCATAGATATTTTTAGTCCTAATTTTTGCTCTCTTCTAAAATCCCAGGTGTTTTTGGAGCTGGAAAAAGCTATTTGCTGTCAGTAGTGATCTTGTTCCTAGTGCAGCTCTCTGAAAGCAGTGAAGATAAGGAAAGCCATAGGCCAATTCCATGGAAATTTCTGATAGCTTCTTCCACCAATGTTGCTGTTGACAGGATACTGCTGAGGTAGGTTACAGTGAGCTAAAATTGTACAAGGTATTGTTCCAATGAAAAGAATGCACTTTTATGGCAAGGGTAGTCATATTTGCAGCATAAAGCTTTAATAGGGGCATTCTTCCCCTATGAAGTATCACCCAAGGAGTTCAGATTTACTCTCAATCCTTTGTGCCATCTATCCTATGCCATAAGGCTGTATAAGGCTAGCAGCACTGATCAATATAATGCTAATATTGAACCCAACTTTCGTCACATGCACCAATGTGAATGAAGCTGCCCAGTTCTCAGTAAGGTTTGGGAAGCAGCAGCAGGAGAAGGGCTTGGGGGAGCTTCAGCAAATATAGGAGAAGAAAAAGAAGTCATTATAGGTTCATGTGGAATGACGTTCTTGATTTGAAAGGGTAAAGGAAGAAAAGGAAAGTACAAATGGAAGGTCATTTATGAGGAAGGTATTGTAAAGGTAGAACGCTTTGAGACAAATCACGGTAATGTCCTCCAATTTCAACTTACTTGAATTGTGTTCTGAGTCACTTGTTGAATAGTAGAAGCTTGTGTTCTTCAGTGTTTGTTAGCATCTCTAGAACCATTTTAACAATTTCAAAATTGATTTTTGTATTTCTTTGTAACATGCATCATCTCTTTTTCTTTGAAGTCTGCTTGATCTTGGATTTGAGAGTTTTATCAGAGTCGGAAGTATTAGGAAAATTGCCAAACCAATTCTTCCCTACAGGTAAGAATCTTCCTATTTGAAGCATCTGCAGAGATTGTAAGGCAAATTATAATTACATAGTGCTGTAAAATTACTCCTCTGAAGTCATTCCAAATGTGATAAGCCCATCTTTTGGTTTTGAACAGTGGATAGGTTTTGACCTTGTTTGGGGAATTAGATGTGTTGCTGAGTGGAGCTAATGATTTTAAATGAAAAGCAAGAGAAGAGAACAAAATAATGGCAGTTAGAGATTTGGGAATGTACACAAGGCGAAACGCAGTAAAGACAGGAATAAAATAGATCCCTATCATTCCTAGCGATGAGAACTAGGAGGAAGTAATCATAAATTTAATGTTCAGTGACTTTATGGTAACGAGTCATGAATTCTATACTGCTTAACCAAGTTAACCTTTATAGTTAAATCTAGAGCACAGTTTAAGAAAATGAGGTATAAGTTAAGCTCAATAAAGATTGCATAGCCATTACTTGGTAACAATAGTATATAAAAGGTATCTGCTGGTGAGATAAAGGTCTGTTTAAAACAGGGACTGTCCATCTCAGCTGGATTTGGTCTGGATTAACACACTGCTGGGAAGTCCCATTATGTGCTGCGTGTAGTTATTTGTCTATATTGGGTGTTGGCTGAAATCTGTAATCACCTGTAATTGTGATACCTGTTATAAAATTGTTTGTGAAGTTTGCATGCGGGCTCAGGAAATGAAAATGAACAGTTGAAAGAACTGCTTGCTCTCATGAAAGAAGATTTAACTCCAGCTGAAAGAATTTATGTGAGGAAGAGCATTGAGCAACATAAACTAGGGACCAACAAGGCTGCTTTGCAACAGGTACTGTCCAAGCTGGATTGGGTGGGAAAGTGAGAGCTGAGCTTGCTGTATCCACAAGGCCTGGCAAAGGGCAAGTGGGGAGCCCCTCTCTCACCTGGGGCTGCCAAACTCCTACAGTGCTGGAAAATAAATGAATGCTGGGACTGAGGAGGCAGGTTTGATGGCACAGGGGCAGCTTAGGGTCTCGTGTGCATGTGGCTCTCTGAGCTTGTTCCTGGTGGGAACTGCTGCCACCTTGGCCGCTGGGGCTCCGTACTCTTATCAGGCTTGCTCTGGTGTTAAATCCAGGAGCCCGAATTCTTCTAACATAGCAGTATGCCAAGTAAAGCAAATGTCAGCTTGGATCCATCTCTGTGCGTACACCGTTCTTCTCGCTGACAGGTAGAATCTAATTTGAATCTTTGAACATTTCCCGTGCCCCTTGTCCCCTCACCACGACGCAGGTGCAGGTGGTCGGCGCGACGTGCGCGGCCTGCCCGTTCTCCTGCATGAACACGCTGCGCTTCCCCGTGGTGGTGCTGGATGAGTGCAGTCAGATGACCGAACCGGCTTCGCTCCTTCCCATTGCGAGGTACGGCCCTCCTGGTGGGTTGGGGCTCAGGAATGTCTCCTCGCTTGCCAGGACAACTGCTTCAGGTAGCTGCCAGACTTGGACATGAGCTCACAGGATCACGAGCTCCAAGCTCTTACCCTAGAAAACAATAATGACAGATCTAAGCCAGCTCTTAGATGCCATCCTTGAGTTACCATGTTATTTTAACTATGGAAAGAGTGACAGCAAAGGCAGCCTGGTCCACAGAGTGATCTGTGATAAGAAAAGCACATACTTTGTAAATGTCATAATCAGATCATTCTTTTGGGATTTTTTGTTTTCATGTTTAGGTTTCAATGTGAAAAGCTAGTCCTGGTCGGAGACCCCAAGCAGCTACCACCCACTATCCAAGGGTCTGAGAGTGCTCACGAGAAGGGCTTGGAGCAGACTCTGTTCGATCGGCTCTCCTTAATGGTAGGTGCTACCAGGGCTTTAACAGCGTGGAGGGTGACGTTCGAGGCCCACTGAGTAAGTACAAGTCCTGATTTAGTGTCAGAAGGGCCAGTGTTTCAAAGCCAGGTCAGCTCACGGCAGGAATTGCTTTTGCTAATTACTTGTTTGATCTAATTTGCATTGTGAAAAAGTTGATATATTTTTTTGCCGGTTCCCATTTTCTGCACTATAATTCCATAGGGACATAAAGCAGTCCTGCTCCGGACGCAGTACCGATGCCACCCCGCTATCAGTGCCATAGCCAACGAGCTCTTCTATGGAGGAAGTCTGATCAACGGTGTCTCAGAGGAGGATAGAAGTCCTCTCTTGGACTGGCTCCCAACACTCTGTTTTTATAGTGTTCATGGGGTGGAGCAAGTAAGCTTTTATTCTTATATATTAAAATTTCAATACATGGTCATTTTTTTCCCATTTCATTTCTATTTGCAATGTCAGGATGCAGCAAAATGTATTTTGAGTGCTGGTTACCAGAGCCAAATCAGAACTTCCTCCTCTTTTACAGATTGAGAGAGATAACAGCTTCTATAACATGGCAGAAGCTCATTTTACAGTTAAGCTGATCCAGGCTCTGATTGCAAGTGGAATAGAAGGATCTGCAGTTGGTGTGATTACTCTTTATAAATCACAGATGTACAAGGTTGGTACGAGATAATACCAGTAAAATATTTTGTTAAATTTATTTTGGAATAAACATAGGGTCCATTTGAACAGTAAAAAAAGTCTCCAGTAAGCCAGGCTTGGGAGGTGCTTGGCAGGGGCTCGGCAGGCGTGCGCGCGGTCACGGCCTGCGCTGCTGTGTGTGCAGGTCCAGCACTTGCTTGGCAGCCTGCGCTCCGAGGCGCTGGACACGAAGGCCGTGCAGGTCTCCACTGCCGACGCCTTCCAGGGAGCCGAGAGGGAGGTGGTGCTCTTGTCGTGCGTGAGAACGAGACAAGTTGGGTTCATCGATTCCGAGAAGAGAATGAACGTGGCGCTGACCAGAGCAAAAAGGCATCTGTTGATCGTGGGCAACCTGGCCTGTTTAGCTAGGAACAGACTGTGGGGACGAGTCATCAACCACTGCAAAGGTAACATATTCCTCTCCTTTATTTTCAAAATCAGCTAGCTTGCTGCTTTCTATTCTTGATGCATGATGCATTGCAAGCACGCAATGCTTTTGGTTGCATCTGCAAACCCTTTTCATACTTGATATTTATCTGTTATCCAGCGGTGAGACTTCTCCTCGGTGCTGTGAGGTGCTGGGGATCACTAAGCCCTATCACATTATTTCTCATTGCTTTGCTTGCCAGTGACTGCCTTGCCAACATAACTGCTCAGTCAGGCCACAGAAGCAAATACAGATTTTGGAATCCGTTTCTCACATAGTTTCCACATATTTTTGAGGTTTACTGTAACTCTTTATTCCATAAACTTGAAAACTAATTCAGTTTAAAAACAGCCAAGCCCAAAGCCTCATAGTTACCCCTCTCTCCCGCTCTGCTAGAGGTGTTTGAATGCCTCTTCAGCAGCCCCTTGGCCACACAGATCTTGGTTTCCCCCAGCACACACGCTCTGGTGACAGGTCATGTTTCCTCCTTCATCTGTGCTCAAAATGAGGCAGGTCACATCTCCAAGGATTATGTGGCTCTTGGCTCTAGATGTTTTTTGCAGCCTTCTAAGGTTTCTTTGAGTAAGTCCAGACCATCTAAACAAGGTTAATAAAAGCTGATGGGATCCGACTTGGTGCCCGCGGAGGCAGCCTTGCCGTGGGGCACGTCCCCTCTCAGGGAGGCCCCGCTCTCTAGGACAAGAGATGGTCAATCTGGGCAAGAGATTCCCTACAGCAGGTGCCCAAGGGAGAGCTGCTCGAGGAGGAATTATTTTAATTCACTTTCTACTTGGTTAACATCAAATGAAGCACCTCATTAATTTCTGAACTCTGAATAACAAATTTCAAAGTAGAAACATTGTAACCATTTGTTGAGTTTGAGGAAATAGATTTTCATCATCAAAGACTAATGAGTATTGATGGATACTGTAGAATGAGATGTAATTATCCCATTTATTGCTGTTTTCAGGATGGGAAAACGGATTACAGCATGCAAGCCACTGTGAGCAGCAGCTAAACAGCATTCTTCAGTGTTATTTGGAGAAAAAGAGTGAAGAGGAAAAGGATAAGAAAAAGGAAAAATAAAATGTGTGTATTTTTATGTCTTGAAACTGTAACTTGTATGTTTATAAAGACTACTAGAATTCTTCAAGCAAATGTAGTGTCTGTTCCAGGCGGGATTTGACTTGAGTGCACGTCTCCATGTGCTGCCATGGCCCCACTAACCCCCTGTTTGGGTATTTGTGACCTTCTGTTTGCACCACCAGGAATAAAGCACCTGTCTGCTCCACGGCTCTCATGTGGGGGGCTTTCCAGGGGTCCGACCCAGCGTTTGGGGTTGCCCTTGGGGTGGCGGTGGGGCCATCGTGGGGGCTGTACCGCGACCGCCAGGGGGCACCACGGGCCCGCAGTGCAGTGCAGGGAGCAGCGTGGGGAGCAGCGCAGCGCCACTCGAGCCGCCTCAGCGCAAGCTGTGGGGCGCCCGGTGTGGGGCTCAACACCAGATGTGGGGTGCCCCAGTGCAGGGCTCAGCGCCGGGTGTGGGGTGCCTCAGTGCGGGGCTGAGCACAGGGTGTGGGGCGCCCCAGTGCTGGGCTCCGCCCTGTGCAGCTCCGGGGGCTCCAGCGCAGCGAGCAGGAGCAGGGCAGGCGGGGGTGGCAGTGGCCCTGAATAGCGCCTTTAAATTACTGCTGACACCTCGGCTGCAGCTCCCTAAAATCTCAATCAACAATCCATTAGGGCTCGCCGGGAGTAAAACTAAATCCTCGTTTAAGTGTATTTATCCAATCTCTTTTCTCTCTTTCAAATGCTAAATCCATTTCAGCATATGCCCCCTTCTTTCTCTCGCCTTTCTCTAAAGACTGGCAGCCTATACTACTCTTGTAAATATGAAAGATGCTAATCATATGACATATCACGTCTCAGTCGGAGCCTGGAATAAAGCCTTGAGATTTGGGATCATTGCCTCCAGACAACAGCTTCATCAGCCGGAAAGTTGGTTTTTTTCTCCTTTCCTTCAACTCTCAATCCCTTCTTTGTCTGGGGGAAAATGCAGCCAACTCGAGCCACCCTGGCCATATGGTTCACTCTGTGTTTTCTTAGTTGAATTCTGAATTGTTTGTGACTTGCGAAGGGTTTTTTTTCTTTCTTTTTTTCCCTTGGAAGTGTGTATAAAGATATAGGAGAGGCTGCCTGCGCGGCGACTTTGCTGGGCTGCTCCTTCACGTGTTCCCTTCACGCGCTCCAGCAGCCACTTCCCTGCTCCCGCCCCGCGCAAGAGCTAAAACATAAACCTCCAGGCACGTTTTGAACAGCAGCCCAGGCGAGCCCAGAGACATCGGGCCAGGAGGGTGAAAATGCTGCTTTTAACTTGTGTTTTGCAGCAGAGCCTGCCCCATCCCCAACCTGCCGTGGACTTGTGGCAGGGACCTGGTGGCCACCCTGTTGTGAGCGACCCACGTTGGCCAAGGGGCCCCGGGGGGCACGGCCGTGCCCAGAAGGACCGGAGAGACCCTTTTAAGCTGTGCACGAGTTAGGAGCTGAATGCGCTGGGTGCGCTCGCGTTTGCATAGCCCCTGTTCGATAGCAGCCTGCCAACTTCTCTTTCTCTCTTTCCTCACACAAACCCCCAAAAAGGCCCTTTCACCAAATCATTAAATTCTACAGAGGTGGTCAAGCTAGTCCTGCTTTTCATGCGTTTGAGAAAGAAAAGGGTCCTTGAAGTTTAGAAGATGCCCAAGGAAAACTCATTGAATGACATCAAAAGAGCGAGTTTCCATAGCTGTTGAAGCACGAGAGCTGTGTAGCCGCACAAAGGCGGGTCGGGGCACTGGGACTGTCCCACTGCTCTATCCCAGCACAATTGGGTCACTGAAATAGGGAATTAATTACCATTGGAGAGTGGGCAGCCCATTCACTGCTGGCTGAGTTTTATTAAACGCCAATATAAATAACAAAACAACTCTTGTGGCTGCACTATTCCTACACGCCAAAGGAAGGATTATGTTGGGGATTAACATCTTAAAGTCTATGAGACTTTCTGACTCAAGGCTCGGAGCTGGTAATCGTATTTGTCTCCTGGTTCAGCGATTAGTGCTCTCCGCGGCGCACCTTCGCCTGCGTGGCCAATGTCCCTTTTTGCAGGCACCGGGTTTTTCACACAATCGGCTGTTCTTTTCCCCACGGCTATAGAAAAGAATAAGAAAACGGGAGCGTGTTCACGCGCGCCGCCAGCTTCTTCTCTCCTTCCTGGGAACGGAGGGCGCGGGCGGCCTTTCTGCGCCGGGGGGCGCAGCCCGCCGTGGGGCTGCCTAGGGCGCCGGGGGGGACGGGGCTCCGGGGTGAGGCCACGGGCCTGCACCTGCCATGCAAATCCCACGGGACAATCGCTGCTGCCGCCGGCGCCGCGCGCGGCTCCTCCACAGGGGGCAGGGGCGACGCGGGCCGGCCCGGCCTAAGCCCGGCCTGCGGGGAGCCAGCAGCGGGGCCAGGGCCCGGGGTTGGGCCGGGGAAGCAGCCCCATTTACACCCCGGGAGGTGGGGAACGTGAGCACCATGTCCCTCGGGGGCTGTGAGGCCGTGGGGCCAGCGGCCATGGGGCGCAGGGCGGCTCCGACCCTTGGGCCGGCCGGGTGCCGCCGACGCTCTCGACTTGTGAGGTCGCCACGCGGCTCCCGGGTCTCTGGGCGACACCGAGCCCAGACTTTAGGGCTCTGGGGTCGCCTCGGAGTTCAAGCTGCTTAGGGCAAACAAAGGCGCCCCGAGGGGCTGCCCCGCGCCCGCCCGGCCGCCTTTATCTCGGGGCTGATAAGCTTCAATCATTGTGCGCAGTGCTCGCAGTGCTCGATGGCCGCCTCCTTGGGGCTTTTGTCCCCGCAGAGTGGCAGCGCGCCCGGCACAGGGGCTGGGGCTGAACAGCTTGACCCCTCGGGGACAGTTCACGCGACAGTGGCCCCCCTGCCCCTCAGCGCAGCGCCCGCCCCACAGGGCCGCCCCAGACCACACAGGAGCCCCTCTCGCCTGGCCAGGCCACGCGATGCCCGCGTGGGGCAGCCCCTGTCCCCGTCACCACCACGCATCCCCTCCTGGCCCCACAGCACCACCTGCTCCCCTCAGGGGTCCCCAGGGCATTTGGGTTGTGGGGGCTCCAGGACGAGCAGCACCAGGGCCCAGGGTCCGACACTGAGGCTGGGAGGAGATGAGGATGGTGTGGTCCCGCCACATGTGACACTGCCCCACAGTGTCAGGACCACACTACCCCGTGCTGCCAAGGCAGCGCGTGGGCTCCCCTTTCCCCGGGAGGGGGAACAGAGCACTAAAAATCCCCTGGACACAGGCAGCTCCAATGATCATGACGCGCAGGTCTCTGGTGCTGCAGGAGGAGGCCGCTCTGCACAGGGCAGCAAGCGACACTGCACAGCACCGCTGGGCATGGGGCAGGGGGTGACCTGAGCAACCGGCGCTCTGGTACCCACGGCACGGGCGTCAGCTCTGCCCCACAGCTCTGCCACGCCGGCCCCACAGCGAGCGGCCACCCGCGGGGCCATCAGGGAGCCCAGGGACGGCGCTTCATTGCGGCTGCCTCCATGGGGCGGCTGCGGGGCCTGAGCCGCGGTTTGTCCTGCCGGGCTGCTCCCGCAGGCTGTGTGTGCACGGAGCAGCAGCACCGGGAACCCGCTGCCAGCGTCCTGCTCCCTGCGCCCGCCCCACGGGTGACTTGCTGTGCACGGCAGCACCACGACACTGCCGCTCTCACCACGACACTGCCGCTCTCACCCCAACACCCTATGTGCTGCTCTCATCCCAACACCCCATGTGCTGCTCTCATCCCAACGCTCCACGCGCCACTCTGCTCCCAACACCCCACACGCCGCTCCGCTCCCCTGCGGCCGGTCAGCAGGAGCAAGGCTGTTGACCCCGGGGCATGTTGCAAAGCCCCTCCATTCACTGGGGCTGTTCGCCCAGGAGGGTGGTCTGGGAAGGACGTGGGGGGAGGCAGTGGCTTTTCCTGCAGATTGATAAGTTTCTTTTTCCCCTTTTTTCCCCTTTTTCCTCAAGCCTCCTTGAGTGTCTGCCGTGTCCTCTGCTGGGTTCTGCACGGCAGAGTGCGAGGGGCCGTTCCTGACCAGGCAAACAGGGACATCAGGCGGGTAGTCCTGCTCCTCGGCTCCTTCTGCTCCTTGCACAGATGCGGAGCGAGCAGGGGAGAAGGGACGTGGCTTCGCGCCCCACAATGATGCACCTGCAGGCCGGACCTCCAGCGCCACATCCGCCCGGGATGCAGCACACGGGCTGGTCCCTGCGCGGGGTCCCGCCTGCCCAGGGACGCGGTGGGGGACGCGGTGGGGGACGCGGGGAACCCACGTTCCCCA
>JAUBOD010000658.1:986969-997807 GCA_032353885.1 Nothura maculosa | reverse complement strand
GGGAAGCAAATCAGCTGGTAGCATCCATGCAGAGGGCCCAGATACACTGCAATTGGCACGTGATGGACAGGGAAGCAGCTCCAAACCCTGTCCAGATACTGCAGTACCTTGTGTGGGGTGTCCCTAGAAGCAGAGATCGACCAGCATCTGCTTGGACTACCTGCAGCAGAGGCCAGGCTCTCCACGCTCACACACTTCTACTGTGCTCACCATGACCACTCCATTGCCAAGACCTTCAGGTGCTTCAGACATTGCCAATGCTAGTTCAGGGGCAAAAAAAAAAAAATCCACAAAATTCCATCCCAGGTTTCACTCTCAGTATTTGCTAAAAGAATTCAGCAGCTTCCAAAAATTGAATGTAGAGGAAATACTTGTTTTTGTGTGTATGTGTTTTTTTTTCCTCCCCATAGCAAAACAGACTTGGTGACCTTGTCCCTCAGAAAACCACTACTCCTACATTTTGAAGCAATCTTACCTACACAAACATGTCTAAAATAAAGCCTTTGAAAGAGGAAGGGAAGGGCATGATGCTACACTAGCACTGCTTGCTTTACTGACTATGAAACAAAACAAAACCCACCACTTTCTTAGCAGCAATACTTCTGGGCATTTTTTTTCTCTTTCGCTGCAGCTCCGGGATCTCTGGATCCTGGATGTGGTGGCAGATAGCCCGTGTTCTCAATGGCACCGAGCAAGAGCAAGCTGCCAGACTGAAAAGCAGAGGGCAAAAGAGATGCACTCATGCGAAAGCAGAGGGAACGGAGCCTGCCAGGGAAGGGCAGGTGGAGCAGGGCAAAAATGGGATTGATCCGCAAAGAGCCTGGAGGCAGGAGTCGGTCAGCAGCACTGCGTGCTCTAACTGCCTTGGCAGAAAGGACTGGGAACCCATGCAAGGCTGAAAAAAAAACCCCTCCTGACTCTTCAGATCAATCTCAGAGAAAGAAGAAACACAGGGAAGCCACAGAAGGGAGACTGCGGAAAGGGGTACAGACTGTTAAGAGCAATTGGAGAACACATTGGGCAAGCAAGAGATCAGCCAGATGCAGAGCTGTAGCAAAAACTCAGAAAAAGCTCAGGCTACTGACACATTTAATTGCAGCATTTCCTAGGCGCTGCAGCCTGGCTTGGCGATCACACAGGGTTTTGTTGGTGTCAGTTCTTGCTGTGCCACACGTACAGCTGCAGGGCTTCATTCTACGGCAGCTCCACGCTGGAGCGCAACACAAAAAGGTCCTGACATGCTATTCAACGAACTGTGAAAGCAGACTGTTGCCCTAATGTTTCAGGGAGTACAAAGCATCCACTAGGGAGAATTTAGGAATCTCTAGGCTACAGCATCAGACAGATGCAGAGGAGCTCGCTTCAGTTGCTAGGTCTAGTGCTGACATGCTGGTGTTAGCAAGTCACATACTCTGGGTCTCCTTTCTCCCTGTCAGCAACACATAAACAAAGAGGAACAGAGATCCCACCTGAGATGAGGCCCGTCTGCTGAGTCTCTGAACAGACTGCTAGAGACCTCGGGAGCTGCAAGTCAAACCCGGTCCTGTCCCTGAGATGCCTCTGGATGCACAGAAAAGTGTGTTCTGAGGAACAGCACAGGTCCTAGCACTGCATCTGTGGCTGCAATCCAATGAACCCTGCATCCCAAACGCTGTTAAAACAAAGAACCCATCAGGAAAAACAACGGAATAGAATACACAACTCAGGTTCCTGCACGAGGAGGCGGGCAGGGGTAGCAGGGAGCTGGGGGTGACCACAGGAGCCCCTTTTCAGCTCAGCCTGGAGCCTCCAATCCCAGCGTAGGCTCCATCACAGGGCTCCACCTGCCCTGCCGAGACCCTGTGCTCTGCGTGGGGGAAAAACAAAACAAAACAGCCAAACTCACGTGATTTGATCACAGCACTAGGTCCTAGTCCACATCCTAGTTCACAAAGCTCCCCTCTTCCTACACAGCTCTAGGACAGCCAAGACAGACATCTGAGCCTCATGACAACACCAAAACCCCCCACATCTTTGGGACCTCCTCCTGGCCCTGCCAGTTCTAGGAAAGCTTAGACCCAGTTGCTGTTTTTCTCCCAAGAAGTGCAGTCTTCTCCACTGTGATGGCAGTAACACACCTAGGCTCGTTACTGCTTGCTCTGCCAATGCCCTGACATCTGCTCACTGCTGTATCTGATTAAGCAGCCCCGCGTGGCTCCGTGTGTGGCTTTCCCAGGAGTACCTCTCAGGTTGGGATGAGATCCCTGCCATCTGGCCCTGACTCCGTTCCTTCGGGTAATTGATTTCTCAAAGTGTTGCTTCCCAGGAAGTCCTCTCTAGCAACAGACATGTACATGGATGCCTGTACCAGCCCCATTACCACATGGGAACAGAGGAGAGGACTGTCACACAAGCACACAGGAGCGTGTTGAAGAAAACCCATGTCCAGCTGCCACCCTCCCACACCCAGCAGACACATGTTCCTAGACCGAATTTCCGGTGAAGATGCACTACGAGTGCTGGGACTGCACCTGCCTTTGCAGAAAAGAGCAGAGCACCAAGGGAGTCACAAGGGAGCCTCCAAAGGTGGCCCAGCTTCCCTGTGCAGGCCGCCAGCGGGGCCCACGGCCAGCCCAAAGCCCAGCTTGGGGACAGGACGGAGGGCAGCAGGGCTGCAGCCTGGCACGTCACGCTGGTCTCGGCTGCAGGAAAGGCCTCACCGAGGCACAGCACGAGCCTCCCAAGGAGGGGCTTGGGTGGGAAGCTTAAAGGTAGATGTAGAGCACCCACCCGCCCAGGGCTGTAAGGATTCACCTCACTGAAACTGCCAGAGCAATGATGAGGATGTACGAATTCCAGCAAGCAAAAAAAAATTCTTGTATTTTTCAAAGAGTTCAAAACAAACCGTGAGGACACTTAGAGTAATAAATAGTGATTTACAACAGCAATGACAACAAAGTGAGGGAACCACATAGATAAGCGCAATAAATGCTACGCTAGTACTTAGCATGAAGTTATCCTTTTGAGACCCATCACTAAGGGTAATGATTTGCATCATAAAACCAATTTAAAATGCACCAAAGAGCTTTAAACTAAGCAGCTTTTTTATTTTATTTTAAACAGAAGCCATTTTAACTGTGTTCTTCCCAACAGCTGTAGTATTGAATGACAGCTAGGCCATGAAAACAACCAAGCACAGAGCTTGCAACTTGTGGCAAACACAGCACCGAAGACTAAAGCCAAAAGACTAAAGCCAAACTGAAGACTAAAGCCAACCTGCACAGACTGGAAGCACGTGGGATTCTTGCAGTGGTTCTTAATTAGTTTTCTTAAAGTACTATTACATCTTAATAAAAGATATTTAAGGGTGACTTGAGTATTTAAGTGAAAAAATCTGCAAGTTGTCAAAAATTGCATGATATGTTGCAAGATTGTATAGATAAAAATGCTCTCTAAGGACACACCAGCAGATAATATAGCTACTAAGACTCTGACTTACTGAAACTGTTTTACATCAGATTGGGGATTTCAGTATTTTCTGGGATCAGGAGAGCCCCTTCACTTCAACTGTGAGTGCAGGGTGTCCTTTAAAGACTGACAAAAATGTTAGACACTTCAAAAATGATTAAAAAAAAGCCATGCCTTTCTAGTTGGAGCCTGGATTGAAAACATTCTTGCATCAAATATAATGAGTACAAATTTTAACAGGGCTCAGGGGAGGGAAAGTGTATTTCTATAGTTGCTGTCTAATCAGAGGCGAGGCTGAGAACAGACGGACGGAGGAAAGAATTGGGTGGGCTATAGTGAGATGATCTCTTTAATAGGCCATACTGTGACATTTCAGAGCCCTTGGGCTAGGAGACCAAAAGATCTGTCAAGAGAAAGGAATTCTAAGTTACACCATGGATAGAAAGAAGCCTGGAAGTCAATCTAGTTAGCTTAAGACTACAATTAGCTTTGGAAGCTTTAACAAAAATCAGACGTAATTGACACATTCAGTCTTCAAATACAGCAAGCACAGTAAGCATTACTTCTAAGACAACATCATTTGAGAGATTTTGCACAGCATTATGGTCCTGAAACACAAATTAGAGATTGCCAGACCTTTTCTCTCTGAAAATATATTATCCTAATTTTCATCTTTTTCAGGCTCCCCTTCAATTCCAGGGAGGCTAATGAAGAGGAAGCAAAGACCTGATGAGTTCCATGCGGAGACTACATTTATGGATTAATCCCAACAGGGAGCAAATAAACCTTATTCCCAGAGCTCTCTGTTGGGACGCAGCACTATCAATTGAGGAATGGATAGTTATTTATGACCGAGGCTGTTTTGACTTTCAAATAAACGTTTTAATTATTTTAAGTGCTACACTGGAAGTTAGAATTGGAGGCCTGTTGTCATTTTGATGCCAGCCATGCCTTGCTGCCTTCCCTCCTAACCCCAAACCACTCTGCTCATTATGATCCCGTTTAAATGATGCTCATCTTCATGCCTATCACATCTGAAAGCGCTTGCCTAGGCAAAATCCACTGGCCAGACAATATAGGGAGAAGGAAGCGACTTGCTGCTCATCTGCAGCAAGAAGGTTCAGGCCAGACTTTCTTTATGCTTGCAGGATCCCCAAAGGGGAAATAATCTAAATGAAAAGAACGTCCCTAAACCACACCGGGGCTAGGGAAGCCTAAGTGCCCATCTCTAAAACCCCTTTGTGTTCTGTTTACACCCCCTGATCCATCCTTGCCAGATGTGTTTTTTTGCCTGCTTTTACAAGCCATTTTAATAATCAAGTACCTAATTTTTAACAGCTATTTTTCAATTTAAGTGTCCATACCACTTGCACTTCCACCGTTTCGCACCAGTTTACTTTAACAGTCTCCCTCGTGTCAGTGAAGCAATACAAACTTTTGAGCAAGATTTTTAAGCCGGTATAGTCTCTTAATTAAGAGACACCGAGGTGAAATTTTAACAGAGGGGTAGGGCTGACCTGTTTTTGCTGCAGATCTCCTAGGAACTGACTAAATTCTGGTCTCACCGTCACTCCAGAGGTGATGTTTTGACTCCCCCTGCTCTCTGCAGGGAGACTGAAGAACAGGTAAAAGATGGGCCTAAGGGAGCAACTGGCCATTCAGGCTGACAGTTTTCCTCTAGCAGGTACCAAGGCACACAGTGCCCTCAGTTGCTCCCTCTCCCGTGGAGCACGAGCTCTTCGGAAACTTTCCCTTGACCTGTGCCAAAAAACAACAGCTACAACAGCAACAGGCACAACCTTGCTGGCAGAATTGTGAACCATGGTGGGGGAAAAAATGTATGCAAAAAACAGAACACAAGCTGAAATGATTTAGTACCACAAGCAAGAAGCACATTCCAGCTGATGAGCTAATAGCATGCTTTACAGAAAGTATTTTCAGTTTCCTGACTATTTCAACACAAACATGCTTGTATTTTACTGCAGCATTTATCTTTCTTTCCAGTGCACAGAGGGAAAGAGACCACGTGAAAGAGACAAGATGGTTACAGCGAAAAAAATCGTTTTGCTAGGGGCTTTATTTATTTATTTTATGTCTCTGGTTTAAAGATTAGATGTTTTCCTCTTGGTAAAGCTGGATATACCAACTGGCATTGGCTGTATTAAAATAAGGAAGAATCTCAATCAAAAAGCTTCTCCTAAGGCAAGCTTTCTTGTTAATATGCACCAACATGAAAGGCTTTCTTTTCATCCTATACAACTACAGTGTGTGTAAATTGCAGGGGGCTCATTGGCATAAATCTTGGCTGTGACCTCTGAGGTAAACTGGATTTACATTACTTTCTGACAAGAATTAAATGAAGGCCTTGTGGATATATGAACAGCCTTCTAGACTGCAACAGATGGGCATGAATGTGCTCCCTAGGCAAACTATCAGTGACATCTGTGTCCTCCAAATTCTGGTGGTCTCAGCCAATTAGCAGGCAAAAGGAGAGGAGGAAAAAAAAATAAAGGGGGCAGCCTCTGCACAGCTACCGCAGCCAGAGCCGAAGCAGAAGTGCTTCTGTTTAGAAATGGGATCAGAAACAACCTCCAGCAGCAAGGAGATGGTTATCTGGCTGCGGAGGCTACAGAGGTAGCATTACACAAAAAGCCTGAGTAATCAGATGGACCTGATATTAATTTTAATGCAGAACAAATTCCAAGCGCAGTTAGGCCTGCGTAAGGTGATATCAATATCACTGCCATGACAGACTCGCCCTGGTGCAATTCAGAACAAAGTTTTGCCCGGTGCTAAGCAGCAGACAGGGCCCAAGTGCAGGGCAGTGCCTGAAGTGGCGAGCCCAGACGCTGCAGGAGCTCCCTATGCAGAGCAGCACCACATCCCACCCCCTCACGGAGCAGAGGCGACAGATCCAGATGTGAACGCTGAGCCTGCTGTTGTGTGCTGACCAACACTCCTGCCCCGGGGGGTTCGGTGCAGGCAAACACAGGCCATACGCAGCAGTGCCAGCCTGCACCGACCTGCTCTAAAGCTGAGCCTGGCGCTCTGTGGAAGAGCATGAGCGCTGTAAGCACAACAGAAAAAGGGCTTTTATGTTTTTGTTGGTTAGGATGACGGTTTGGATTTTTTAGTGCAGCTCAGAACTAAGACATTCATCAGCTTGTCTCAAAGCTAACCTTAATCAAAGAGTGTCGCTTGCATGATCTTTTGCAATGCAAGCAAGGCTTTAGGGCTGCCGGTGGGAGGTGAGGGGGGATCCTCCAAAGAAAACTAACAAAAACAGAGCTACTGGCCACCCCATGTTGCTCATAAATAAAACCCTTGAGAGTCCAGCTGATCATGAAACTACATAAGTTCCATCTAGCTCAATTCTCCCTGTGTGAGATCCGTGGTTTCGGGCCATTTGATCTTACAGTGACCAAATATCAAACACATGAAAAGGCCAGTCCCTGTGAAACGTATGTTACTACATATTTCTCTCACTTTCCCAAATTCTTAACAAGTCAACTCTACAACCAGCTAAGCATCTCTCCATGGCAAGAGCATGTCCAGCTAAAGCAGATCTGTGCTGGAGCCGAACATGTCGGCGCTGAACAAAAGCACCTGTTGTTTTGCCCTGGCAATGACTTCTCAGAGCGGCCATTTGGGCCCTTTCCCCTCCTCGCTGCTACTCAGGCACCACTAGGGGATGGAGAAAAGGAATAACTGAGGGGCAGATCAATAAATTAAAAAGTTAAAGAAAAAGAAGACATAATGAATTTGGTACAGCACATATTTTTAGATCAAAGATGCCTTTGAAGTGACAAACCCTTAATCCATAAACTACTGAAGTACTTCCTTTCTCTCCCCAACTACTTGTAGTCAAATAAAATGCAAGTTAAGGAAATTATCTTTATCTGAAAATGGCCAGAAGAAGCCATCACCTAATGACAGCCTTGTCAAAATGACAATTGGGGAAATTGTTAGGAAGGCGAGGCCTGAGGACTGGAGGCCTAAGCTTGCTGTTTGCTCTAATCTGGTCAGGCAGGCCCCACACAATTCCAGTCAGCTTGCTGTGTGGAACAGCTAAGTCTTTGTCAATGCTAATAGGGGCTGGAAAGACTTCTCTTTCATGAATATGTATCACCACCTCTCTGTCTACAGAGAAAAACCCTTCAAAACTGCAAAATGAAAAACAAACCAACAACAAAAATAATCTCACAGCAAGGATATCCTAAACTGAGGGGCCGTGCAGAGTAAAAACTACTATGTACTGAAAGCTCACGTTTGGGAAATGCGATCAGAAGGATTGTCTTCCCAAAGCCTTTTTTGGGGCTTTTGCTTTCCAGCACACTGGGACGTTTCGTTTTTAAAGTATGAAAAAACAGAGGTGACCCATTGGGGTGTATGACGCTTGCCACTGTCCTTCTCATCAGGTATTTGTCTGTTTGTGCTGAGCAGGCCTCAAAACGTGGCCACGCACTCGCAGCCCTGGGCTGATGTGCAAACCCCACGCGGGTGCCTGCTTACCGGTGGGAGACAACGCAGGCCAGGCCTAAACCGGTCCCTGCGCAGAGGTCCCGATCCAGGCACTGAACTGGGTTCATATGAGGGTAACAAATTTCCTGAGAAGTTTATAAATAACATGAAACATTATACCTAGAATCATCTGTTTAAATTACATACCACACTAATGCAATAAGAACAGGGTCCTTTACACAGCACAGCACCCCCAAGGCTGTCAGAAGGGACAGTGATTTCCAAATGCTGTCATTTAAACACTTTTCAGAAAAGCGTTTATGATCTCCTGCAAATCAGATCTTTCACAGCTTCTCCAATCAGACAGTTTGCATCACTAATTGTCTTGAAGTTTTAGGGATAGTGCATGTATGCATAAAAATATATGTATATACACATACACAAAGTTATTTATATATATATATATATATATCAGTTTGTATGTGTGTATACATATATCAGTAAATACACACATAGAACATTAATTCTCAGGCATTGAAAAGACTGCCATAAAACTGGAAAAGGAAAGCTAAACCAAGCCTACCGGACTGCCAACTGAGGCTGATGCCTGACAGAAGCTTCTTGAGAAGGATGAAATAGCTCAGAAACGCACGTCAGAAATGTTGTTTGTCCGCAGGACTGATCCCAAAAATGCTGTAAGTCCAAACCTACCCTTTAAGTTAATGGAAGGATAGACAGGGAAAGAACGAAGAACTGACACAAGCCTATCACTGCTACAAAAGACTCAGATGAATATTTTTAAGATGTGGTGAATTTTCTCTGCGATATTCTTGGAGACACTTGAGAATGTTTGAGAAGTTACCTCCAAATGCTGCCATCTTTTTAGCTTTGCTCGTAGCACTGCTGTTTCTTAACTTACTAAAGAGAAATTGTGGTGATGCTACATTTCTTTTTCCTCTAAGTAACAAACAGAACATGAAAGTTTGACTTCCAGCAGAGATATCAAGACACAAAGCTCAATTTTGAGGGTCTGCAATATTATGCAATGTTTGCTGTAGACATTTCCATGTCATTAGCATATTCTGCTTTACATGAGATCCAGCAATGAATGCTGTCCCTGATCTGAGGCTAATCCTCTTTAAAGAGCTACAGGCTATATTACATGTGGCCAGAGCCACGGTTATGCCGTGGCTGGATCACTTTGAAGCCTATTGAACAGTGTTCCCTTGTGAGACTAGACACAAACCCATAAACCAGTGCTCCCTGCGCTGTGAAATCCTGCTGTTTTCATCACCAAGAATTCAGAGAGAACCTCCCCAGCCCCTCAATAAGGGGGCTACATGGGAAGGAAGAAACATCAGGCCATCCTGACTACCTCTCAGTGAGGATTTACAGCTAACGCACATGCACCTCATGTAGGACAAACACGTCACTGCCAAACCTTGTCAGGGGTCTTGGGGTAAAGCTCTTCCTTGGGTAAAACGGGGGATGTGCAGTCCAGCTCTTCGGAGGCCTTGGAAAGAAGTGTGCAGTTTATCTATAAGGGAAAAAATGCCTAAGTCACATAGCGACTCGCACTGCTGGAAAACAATTCCTAAGCATCTCAAGACACGAAACACAATATGAATGGACCTGCTGTATCTCCACTCAACTTTGTGGTCACAAAAATTACTTGTTCATGAGTAGAGAGCTAGAAGGAGGTCTTCCTTATTTTGTGCAACCAGTTTACATCCTGCTTTACACGACTAACTGGAAAACAAAATAATTTAATTTGCCAAGCCATAAATGCCTCTCATTCTAGAAGCACCATTAACTTTTAAAGTCACTAAAATTTATGCAGAAGCAAGAAAAAAATTATTTGTATGCCATATAATAAACCTTAAGTAACAAATGTCACAAAAAAACAAAGGTCAAGTATCTGAACTTTAGCTAGCATGTACTTCTCCCTAAAACTAGAGCATCGGGTCTTCCACTGGTAAATCACCTTCACATACAAATGAAGAAACCATCAAATAACCATAAACTGGGATCACAGCTATAGGTACAGAAAGACAACAACTAGCCCAGTATGGCCAACAACCAAGAGACTCTCTGCTTCCTACCTATTTTTAAAAAACATATATCAATAATAAAAATAATAAACAAACATACATCTGTGAGGAATGAGCATGGTTACAGGCAGCAACTGTACACTGAATCTTCATCCTCGGTGTGCTTCTCTTAAGTTGCATGAATGATTTCTCATTTTCAGGTCCACTGAAATTCATTAAGACACTCTTCTCCAAGGAACACGCTCTGCTCCAAAATGCAGAGACTTTACTCCTCATTCGAAATTCAAAGAAGAGACCACAGGGAGGAGGTGACAATTTTTCTTATGCATCATGGTTTAAAGATGATTCGCATATCAATATTCACATTAAGCAAGTGGCAATTACTGAGTATCTATTCTATGGCACTAGACCTCCCTTACTCTTCTTTTTCTACCTCTGGGCTCTACTGCTCATGAAAGTTGTGATCACACACAGCTTGTCTCCCACAAAGTACTGCACTGTATGAGCTTTCTTCCCAGGGCAAAATCGTCACTAAGTCATACGGAATGTCTCCCCCTTTTTCCATGCTGTCCTTTTTTTCTTGCCACCTCTTTACCAGAAATTTACACAGAGGGCTGCCACCCCTTAAGCAAAATAAGGAAGGAGATTCACTGTTGGGTCAGTAGAAGGTTCTTGCTGTGAGACGCCAACAGGCCGAGAGGGATCAGCCCGTTCCACCTCAGAGCCTCTTGCTGGGGCTGCCCTTATCCCTGACATGCCATGACAGCGTGGTTTCACTGTCCTCTAAGTCATCCTACAGACAAAACAAACACAGGGTGGAGAGAATGACCAAGGGAGGGGTAGGAAAAACAATTAGGAGGAGGTGAGAGGGAAGAGCAC
>JAUBOD010000658.1:913254-926281 GCA_032353885.1 Nothura maculosa | reverse complement strand
ATAGTTTGTTTAAAATACAGTGCTCAGCTGTTACACTGTCACAGGGTAAAGCTGTTCAGCTCACATGGTATAAATCATATCAGGATCAAAGCAGTTTATTCATTTATTAATAGCAAATAATTAAATGTTGGTGTACAATAGAATCAGAATTATTATCAGCAATACAACAAATAAAACACAAAACTGGGCATCTGCAAAATGTTAATAAACAGTTAGAAATTTCTAAACATTCTTCTGCAACTAATGTCAGAACCTTTTAATGCCGCATACAAACGTTCACAAGGTTACAGCCACACGTGCCCCTGGCAGAGGAAGCATGGGTTACACACATTTTCATGTTCCTTTTATACCTCTTTTCAGGCTGACTTCTTTGCTCAGAAACCTCGTGGTGATCCCCCAGTTCTGTTTCACCTGGCTCATGACCACTTCAAGAAACCTTCAGTATTTTTAAGTTCCTATGTAGCACTCTCAGTTTAGGGGCAACCATTTTCTCTGAAAGGGCAGTTTCAGATATTGTATTAACACCCATTGTGTACACTCACATTCCTGTAATACCAGCAGATATTATCTCAGTCAAATACAGAGAGCACTTCTCCTCAGTGAAGATTAGACATAGAAATCTAATATACTAATCACAATACATGAGATAGCTGAAAGTTAGACAGTACTTGATACAAAGAGCTTTGTCTGTACAGTGGTCTGGAAAGTCCAGGTGGATTAGAATGGATAAAATGCTTTGCTTTTATCTTTTTTTCCCTTTAAATAAGACATCATAACGGGACCATATTACACAGAAGTTCTATGATCTGTGTTGCTTGTCTGTCAGTCTCTGGCTAGATTCTAAGGTTGTGTTTTTGGCTGATAAAGCCCCAAACGATTTGGGGAAATCAGCTATCCCCCAGTCTTCTCCTTCTCAGCTGCAGGCGGTAAGAAGGTTCAAGATGATGTTTCTCCCAGTATCAAAGAGAACTGTTTATAGGAATGCTATAAATACAAAACAATACCTATCTGTATAGATAATAATACCAAAAAGAACAGTAATAGAGAGTTCTAGTCATCTTTTCATCATGAGGAAACGTTTTGCAGATTAAACTGGCTGTGGGAAAAAATGTGGCTTTTGTGGTTTGGCACAATGAAAAAACTGACGTCTATTACAAAGACAAATAGTGCTCAAGAGTTAATCAGATATAGGGCACCTCAGGCTTTGAAGCATTTCCATCTGAGACATTTCTGATATTCTATTTTTAATAATCTATCAAATGTGATTTCTTAACGTGCTGTTGTGGTGGAAAATATATTGGGCCTAATAACTCTTGATTACCTTCAGGATAATTTGACTAAAATATGATAAAGCAACTGAACAAATTGACTGTGAGGATTTTATGTGCAAGTACCATAAACCTGCTGCGTTCTTCAAACAGAAACATTTTGAAAACTGCCAGGATTAAACATCTGTAGGAGTGAAATGTATGCAGCACACACTTACTAATTGCTCAACCTTTTAATACGCTTACATGCCATATGTTGGCTGTGTATGACACAATTTTATGTCAAATGGCTAATAGCTCAAGGCCTTAGAGGTCTGACTGATTCGTGGAGGTTTGTGCTGATTTCAGCTCTCTGGTGCTAGAGACTAAACCTTTATCATTTTTAATCATATTGTTTCAATTTGCTTGTGGTGTTTATGCTTCTGGAATAAATCACAACATATAACAAGGCATCATATATAATAAAGCATCGTTAAAATAATAAAGCATCATTCAAATAGAATTAAAAGCAGTTGTAAGTTGAACTTTAAATTTGAGTTTTATTTGTAGTTTGTTTATGTATTCAGTGTTCTGGAAAACTCTTCTTTAGTATTATGGCTGATTCATCTGTTACTGGAAATATTATTAAAACCACATTTAGCTGAAAGATCTTTGTCCTTGCTCTGCAAACCGCCTGTGCCTAAAGTTGTTTTTTTAAATATAGTTCTAAATGACAGACTGAAGATGTTGTTCTGTTTTCTGTTAGGTTTTTTTTCTTCTTTTTTTTTTCCCTTTTCCTTGAAATTTCCTTGAAAATGTTTTTCTGTGCTGCTACTACACTATTTCATTTCATCTTGCCCTGCTGTAGCATTTTCATGTCAACACAGCTGGATAATTTGGGTCTAGGTAGTGAGGGAGGGACTGCACAGTATGGACACCTGCTAAAAATCAGAACATGTTTGAGGGTTCTGCTAACCTCCCAGTTGATCTGTGGTCCCAAGAAAAGCTATTTCCTCTAAGCCACTCAAGCATTCTCCAAGAAGACTGGTTAGGTGTTACTCAGAATTTTTCTTTCTAGTATTGTTGGTTGAAATCCTGGCATAGCTACTTGTTTTCAGTATAAATTGTTTACTTTCTATGTCTAATCTTCGCTGAGGCTTTCACTGAGAAGAAATAAAATAGTTCAGGAAGTTCCAAACCGGCCTGGAAGTTGAGCCAACATAATGTTCATAAAGGTTTCAGGAAAATCTTACACTTAATCAGTCCTACCTTTGCCAGGAAAAACAAAAATGCTGAAAATTATACGTGTTTCCTGTATGACTGCTTGATGGGAGATTACATATAAACAAAGAACTCTTCTCATTTCTTAGTTAAATCCTAGAGGAGAAGTAATATACAACTACCTTGCTGTTCACAGGCTCTGAATTTTCTCTTTGCTCTAAGTGATAATTAGTCATTAACACCAGTTTCACAGATTGAAAAACAGTATCAAACCAGAAAGATAACATTTTAGTCACAGACTTTACCTTTTGGAGGGGCAGCCTTCTATTTATAATTGCACCTGTTTGGTACAAGGGGCAGCAGAGTCTCAGCTCTATCAATTGCTTCCTTTTCCTAATGTGGTGGTTCCAAACTCTGGTTCGTGGCAGTTCTGTGAGCTGGGGACCACAGAAGTCCACAAATATTTTTGTAGGTTCTGGGTGTTTCATATGTAGAGAAGCTGTTTAATCATATCAGGATTTTAATGTGGTTTATATCATCATAAATTAGAAGTGACTCCATCTAAGTCAGGGGAATTATTTTACTTTTCTAAATGAGAATGAAAATAGTACTATTTAAAAGCTGAAAAAAAAGTTTATTTTAAAGGAATTTCAAAATATCTGCAGTTTAATAAAGTTGTAAAGCAATAGACATGCAAGTGAATGCCAAAAAGTCAGAAAAATACATTTGCAGAAGTATTTCCTTTTATTAGCCTGTTTCATATGTGACTATTATATGACATGATGTGATTTCTGTTATTGCCAGTAAGCGCAGGACTAAAAGAACTATATCCAATGGATGTTTTGTGAACAGACTGTGCAGAAATCTACAATGATGGACACAAGCAAAGTGGATTTTATAAGATGAAACCTGTCCAGAGTCCTAACGAGTTCCTTGCTTTCTGTGATATGTCTGACGGGGGTGGCTGGACCGTTTTTCAAAGACGCTCGGATGGCAGCCAGAATTTCAACAGGTAGGTACTAGATTGATCAGGAGAATTGGAAATGAGGTAGAAAAAACAGAAACTGGGTGGAGAAAAGTTTTGAGGTTTTCAGTATACACATAATTGTCTGTGTTCATAAAATATTAGCCTTAATAATTAAAGGCTGGGAAAGCTTGCTAGTACTGCAATTAAAAAAACATATATCCAGCTGCAAGAAATTCATCATTTCTTCCTAAATGCAGTCAAACAGTGGAGCAGGTTGCCCAGGAAAGTTTTGCAGTCTCCGTCCTTGGAGATTTCCAGGACCCGATTGGATACAGCCCTGAGCAAGTGCATCTGATCCCACAGCTGGCCCTGCTTAGCAGGAGGTTGGACTAGACCTTAGACCTTCCGAGGTCCCTTCCAAGCTGAGTTCTCCTATGATCTATGATCCTATGGTGGGGAAAATTTCTCAACAAACCTTCCTTTTTGATAGATCAGTAATTTACACTCTCTTTCAGAGTCTGGGCTGACTATGAAGAGGGCTTTGGAAATTTTGTTTCAGCAAATGGTGAATTTTGGCTTGGAAATAAAAAGCTTCATTATTTGACTAGTCAAGGTAAGATGTGTATCGTAACTGCAGTCCTTCTCAGCTGCTTTGTCATACAGGTCTATACACTGTAACACATATGTTGTATAGACCATAGATCTGAAGGCCAGTGATCTAGAAGCTGTAATCTATTTTTCTTTGCTTTTCTTTTTTAATCCTTTCCATTAGCGTAAATCTTGGTTCATTAGCAGCAATCCCGAACAACAACAACTAACCACAATCCTGTTGTTAGTCTGTATGGGCCTTTCCAAAGGTTGCAGAAGAATAAAAATAATATTATTTTAGGAAAAATTTTTTTTTTTCTTTTTCTCAAGAAAAGGTTCAAAACCCTCTCTGGGCTGATGGCTTGCAGGGAGCACCTGCAGAATAGGGAGTAGTAGACAGCAGGGTACCTTAACAGAGTTGTCTGCACCCTTGCAGTCGGCTCAGAGAGTATGAGGTATCATTTCTTAGGCCAGGACTGCGTAGGGTATAACGTGAAGGTAAATCCAGGCCCATCCTCTTGATTAGGCTACTTTCATCTTTCTAGTAGCCATTCATTCTAAGATAACTTCTGCTTCACTGTGAATTACTGTGTATTAAAATGTACCCATAAATGTAGCCAGCTGACCTTTGTGGATATCAATGCCCTGACCTCTTTTATTACTACTGCTGCATAAAGACTATAAAAACCTCTTCTTCATCTACACTGGCAAATGTGTATTGGAATAATACTAACATATACTGAGATGAATTAGGCCCATGAAACAGAAGCATAGAAAGATATACTTTAATAAGCATAAGGAAAGAAGATTATATAATGTAAAATATGTAGTGACAATAGAGATAATATTTATGATAAAGACATATAATTAGCCTTTTAATATTTTATTATAATGCTTTCTGCAAATTAGTGAGATGAACTAGTTTAACAAAAATATTTTTGTTATTTCTCAAGGGAATTATACTTTAAGAATTGATCTAACTGATTTTGAAGGAGAACGACGTTATGCACAATATACAAGATTCAGAGTTGCAGGTGAAGAGGTAATAAAATGTTCAATATTGACTAGAGGTTTTAGCAAAAATATATTTTTGTGGACAGTCTATATATGGAGATTCTCTAATTTTACAAAGCAGATGTTTTTGTTGATATTACCACTGATACATTTGGTACATGACATTTAGATGTGTAAATACTGGAAACTAATCTGCCATTTTTTCTTTTTATGTTACTAATATCTTAAGTTTATCACTGGAAAACATCTTGACTTGGCACCCGTTCATTATCTGGTATACAGTATTAAAGTGGTATCACATTTCTGAGCATGTAAATAGCAGCAAATGGAAGAGTTTAGTTTCATTCTTGCAGAGCCACTCTCTGGCATTTTAAGGGTTAAAGCAATATAGTGACTCTTCTTTTTTGTTTTATTTTCCTTCACTTTCTTCATCAGCATTCATATGAGATGAGTTGTGGTGAATATTCGGGCACAGCTGGGGATTCCCTCACTGGGAGTTTTCACCCTGAAGTTAAGTGGTGGGCTGATCATCGAGGAATGAAATTCAGTACTCGAGACAGGGACAATGACAACTATGAAGGCAACTGTGCTGAAGAGGAAAAGGCTGGCTGGTGGTTTAACAGGTATTTTGAGTTTATGACAGTATTTGTAACTATTCCACTTCACCTGTAGTCACACAGAAATTATATACAGTGGAAGACGGGATTGGAATCCCGTGCTGTATTTCCAGTGTGCCAGTGTGCCCTACCAGACATCTCACTCGTGATATAACTGAGTCTCGCCTTAAAACAGACAGCAGCTACTACTCCTTTCAAGCTGATTTGTGATATTTGCCCCAGGCTTTGGCTTCATTAAACTCCCTCTTTGTGATCAGACTATGAAGAGGAGATAGTTCTGCCTCTTTAAAGTAACCAGTCTTTATACAAGTAGGTCATAGAGTTTGCAGTTATAGCCCTCTTGTATCTCATTCTTGCATTTCTCCTACATTATACTAGACCAGATATGACAGGACTGCAGAAGAACTGACAAGTGAAGCTAGTGCTGGGTTGATGAGCCTGAAGTGCTGTGGACATTTATTTTACCTCAGTTCACAGCATTTCATTCTTGTTATTCCTTCTATATCAAGATGGGAATGCATCTACTTGCTTCCTGTCAGTGACCACAACTGGGTTGGAGAGATTTCTTTGAAGGGATGCAATAAAAGGACTTTAAAATCCTACTTATAAGCCTGATAGCTTTAACATCACCACAGGCAGTTAGGTTGGTCTCCTTTATTAATTGGATAAATACAGGCCATGCAGAGAAGCTGTGCAATATAACTGCATAATGGAGATAAAACATGCAACTCCGAGACTCGTATTACTCTGTCATCGTGATCTCAGTTGATTTGGCAAGAGCTGCCAGGCTGCATCAGCTCCATTACTTCTCTATTGTGTCATCCTTTCTTTCTGTTTTTGAACAATCCATTTCCTAAATTCAGTTTCCATAAGCAGTCTTTGAACAGCTTAGCTGATGTGATGTGGCTAGTATCTCAGTTTGTTTCACAATTGATTTATTATTTTTAATATATGCCAGGGGTGGTAGGTCAGCAGAATCTTTGAGATATACAGAAAAAATAAATGCAAGTAGATTAAGGGTTTTGTAGTCCTCATCACAGTGACAGGACAAAAGGGAAAGGGAACAGTGATGGAGAGCCATTTTTTCCCCTGAAATCACAACTTTTATGGATTTAGAGGAATACCCAAACCTCAAGTAGTATGAAACTGTGACACCTTGTTGACAAGTTCACAGTGAATTACCAATCACTTTTAATCAACTATAGATTTTTTCTCTCTTTGTGTATATATATACATATATGTTTGAATTTGAGTATTGGCCGAGACAAAAGAATCCACTCCTTTGCAAAAGCAGATTTATGGCAGACCTCACAGTTATTAACACCTTGTCCTTGCTGCTCCGTACCTACTAAAGACCGTCAGCTGCCACTGAGCTCCTCCTGTTAAAATGACAGTCTGCTGAGGTAACGACAAGCAAGTTGCTAATGGGGTTATTCCACTGACTTTCTTTTAATGATAAGCGTGCTACAGAACCCAATATTGCAAAATACTAGGAAAATTCAGGATGCTGAGATCCTACAAGAAGAGTACTGGCAGGCACAGTGAGAAGAAAGCGCTCAGAACATGTGTTTGTCACGCACAGATTAGCAAACATAAAGGGAGTTAGTGCTCTTGGCTGCTTTGTATAGGAGCTCCCAGCTATGAAGCATTTTTTATAGGCTGCTCCGTGCTATGTGGACTAATGAAATGTGCAGATAATACAATTCCCAGGGGACATGATGCAAGCGAAGCCACATGGAAACAGCTCAGGTCTCCTTGCTCCAGCTCAGCCCTTGGTTGCCTGGACTTCTGCAGAAAAAGTGTCCTCCCTTTGTATTCTGCTGTGCGGAAAGCTCAGGGAGAGATTTTCATCTTGGATGCAAATCACAGAGTTCACTATATCCAGGGCACTGTGGAGATCATTCAGTTCAGACCCAAGTGTAGCTGGACACGAGTGAATCTTCCCCCAGGTTTTAGCGACGGAGGGCAGGGATGTTCCAAGCGATCTGTCACCCCAAGCTGGGCCCGCAGCCGCGTTTGGAGCGTCCCTGCCGCGGGGTGTCGTGCAGGCAGCAAGCACAGAGGGAATTCAGGTGGTTCCTGGGGAAGCAGCCCCATCTCCCCACGTCCATCACACAGCTAAGATACAAGTCACACGAACTGCCTGCCCGAGCAGGGCCCAGCGGGGGCCGTGCTCCTGAAGCAGCTGCAGGGCAGCGTTATCGTCACCGATAGCTGATCGGAAAGAAAGGAACACCGAACGCCTTGGCTAAGTTGGAGGTGTTTGCTGCCTTGGCAGTAGGGACTGCTGCTTCAAAACACTGTGCTGTAGCTACACGTCAGTTATTTCGTTTGCACGTCTTGAAGCAGCATTCAGTCCATTACAGAATACTGTGTACTTTTTTGCTATTAGTGTTTCTAATTTAAGAGTTATTACTGGTTCATTTTACTGCTGATAAAATCAACTTTTGCATGTTGTCATCAGAAGAAGGTAAAGAAGGGATTTAGTTAATCTAGATACTTCCTACCAATTAGAATTTGTTTAAGCAGGTGTGTTTTTATGCAAACTAGACAGTGTGCCTGCTCAACAGAAAGTTTGAATGGCCAGAATGATTCAGCTCTGGCACAAGCTGATCCTTCTCAACACTAAAATCAATTTTGATATCTGCAGATTTCACCTTTCAGCTAACACAACCAAAACTCAGCTTTAAAAACTGCAAGCAATGAACTAGTCAATATATATGAAGATTTTCCTATGAGGCTTTAGTCAGTTTCTCTATTTCTTTTCTTCAATTCAGCCAGCGTAAGGAAAGCCAAAGAGACTTGCCAATAATAATATCCATAAGTTTCATTTGGACTGTTTTCTGTTTGAATATTTTCTGAAGTCTGTGTTTGAAATCCATCGCGGTGCTTGACAGTTAGGTATTAACAGCACTAAAACCAAAATACTCCGTTGGCAGATAAGCTGGTTCATTACAAGATGCTGCAAAAGAAACAGCTGTTTTGCTCTCTGTATGATCACATCTCAACTTTCTTCTTTCTCATAAAAAAAGGCAAATGACCATCAAGGCTCTACTGATACCTAGTCAAACTTTGGGATTCTGCAGAGTTTTTGTTTGTTTGTTTGTTTGTTTTTACAATTATTGCTATGTTTAATTCACTATAACAGTATTTCTGTTTCCCTGTATTAAAGAGCCAAAAAAGAATGTATTTTATGTAGTCAAATAAACGCCAGCTCTGGTGTTTCAGTCAGTTGGTATGCGAATGCTTAAAGAGCTGTGAGATTAAATCTATCTGTAAATAGCAGCCAAGAGTTTAACGGGCAAACTGCTGGTGATATTCAGACATGCTCATAGGAAACACCAAAGGGAATGACTGCCCTTATCCCCCCATGGTACCCTTCTTTCCTGGGACACTTTCTTTCCCAGAGTTTCCCTATCTGCCGTGCTGCTCCATGTGACCCGACCAACTCAGCAATCCCTCTCTACTGAGAGAGATCAGCGGGTGAGACACAGAGATCTGGATATGGCAGAGAAAGTGCATGGAGAACAAGAAGAACATTTGCTCACTTGCGCTTGTGCCCTGTGCAGAGTCACACGGACACTGCGGCGCTTTCCACCCCGCTCTTACGCGTGCTCTCCGTTCTCGTCCCACCAGGTGTCACTCCGCCAACCTGAACGGCCTGTACTACGGCGGGCCCTACGCGGCGGGGACGGACAACGGCGTCGTCTGGTACACGTGGCACGGCTGGTGGTATTCCCTCAAGTCCGTCGCCATGAAGGTCAGACCGGCGGCCTTCCAACCTCGGGTTGTCTGAGTGTTTCATGTGGTTCTGCTGGTGGGGCTCGCAGCCAATTGATGCCAGTTTGAACGCAGAGACAGACTCTTGCTTCTCATCTACACCTCTCTAAATTTGGAATAATTCCCTGGCAAATGATAATTTCTCATGTGTAATCAGAAGAAAATCTGCCCTAGGCTATGTAGACGTGAATAGTAGTACTGATAGGTGTACTGGAATTTTTTAAAAGGCAGGAGTTCACGCAGGAGTAAGGGCTTCTTTGTTAACATACAGAATTACTGGCTTGTGCAGTAACTACAAGACCTTTTCTTTCTTAACAAAAGAATCCTTATTGATTTTTTCCCTTTCCATTCACTTCTCAACTCCCTCTATCTGCAGTGGAGGCAGCCAAATGGCTCACACTATTCTGTATTTTTTTCCATCAATACGTTATTTTTATATAAACTTTTGCTCACTAATGGAAGTCACTCTCCTGCCTTAAAAATTATGATGAATTGTATGAATACACTCAAAATAATTGTGAAAAGAACCTTAAGGTTGCCTTGCCCAGTGCTTGGAATAGACTCTATTTTTTAAAAAGAAATCAGTGCTTTAGAAGAAATGAGTGGCCTATAAATCCCTCTGATTTATTTGATGCAGACAGTGTGTACATCATATACATATGGTGTGTAAAGCATGAGGCAGGGAACTGAAGGAACGAAGACCAGACAAGGATCAATTGAATCCTACACATAAAAGTCCCTTGTCTCTGTCTCTGCAGAACATTCCTGAAGCTGGTCCCATCATTTCCATCAAACATTTGTAGATGGTCACTAATTATGCCTTCCATTTTTTTGGTAATGAGCCAGATATCCTGGACTTTCAGGTGTTCACATTTGGATTTTTCAAAAATCCTGGGTAGCAGCAGCTGTAACTGCTTCAAGGAAGCTGCTCAGCTTTGGTATTTCCCATGGCAATGTTCAAATTCTTTTGCAACTCTGAGAAGTGAAACATTTAGCTCTCTGCAAAACACCAGTGACATTATGTAGAGATTGTAAAAACACCCTTGGTTTTTCACAGGAAATAGGAAAGATTAGCTCATCTATTTGGAGACTATCAAGCCAGATCTTGTTGCACTTAATGTAAATATGGGAGATTTAAGTACAGCAAAGCTGGATCTCTAGCGTATGAAAAAGACTCTTACTAAACCTATACAGATTGTGATGAAAAAGTATGCAATGTTTATACTTTGTTAGCTGCAGTATAAATCCACCCTCTTTCTTGTGAGAATGCTAATGGAACCTTTCATCCAAGTTAGGACACTCATATTTTAATGTAAAAGGTGCAAGGAATAAAGGTTGACTCCCTTTCTGTCTTGGGAATCGCACAAAGAAAGAGGAACAATCTTTCTTTGTACATGTTAAAGTGCATTTATATTTTGTTCATTTGGACTACATGCACTTCAGAACAAGGCCTTCTCTGAAGAGCATCTAGCTCACTGTTAGCAATATACAAATACAATATTAATTTTCATAATGTTTCTATAGCCTTTCTTTATGTCCTAACTCTTTTTGGCTGCATGAAAAACATAAGAAAAGTCTTGTAATTCAAAAGGGTAATATAATTGTTCTTAAATAAACAAAAATTTTATTTTCAAAGAGCAAGTTTAAATGGCTACTGGAAAACAGCTTGGAAGAGAAACCACAAGGATTCTTTTCTCTGCCTGGCATGGTCTGCTAGTATTAATTTATTTCCTCGGCAGGTATGAACATGTTCTCAAGGAACCTTTATTTTTACGAGACAGTAGAACAAAGGCCAAAAGTTTATTTGTTCAAGTATTAGACAGACCTACATAATAACACCAAAATAGCTGAATAACAGTATATACCATTTGATATAAATCACATAACCTTGCAGAAAACCGATCAAGGAAATAACTAGGAAAAAGGATTTCCAGTCAAGGTTATTAAACAACATAACCCTAGCTACCAGTAATGTGTAACAGAAATGTCTCTTGGCCAAAGGGCCTTAGAAACAACACAATTTGTCTTCTTTGGAAGGTCCAGTGTGTTGTAACGCAGAAATCACAGACCACAAACTGGTCTACACCTTTCCAGGTAGTTTCTAGTCAGAGACGACCTCTCCCCACCAGACTGTTACTCCTAACACCAGCTCTTGAACCTCTTTCCAAACTAAAACATGTTGTTCTGTCACAACCACTTGTTTATTTTCACTGTTAGCAAAATGACTCCTCCCAGAAAGGAGACTCTAACCACAGCCTCCCTGATCTTTGAGTATTCCTGTCACGTGCTTTTAATTTGCTCCTGAGGAGCAAAAAGACAAAAAGAATGAAAAAATATAACTTTTTGTACCTTTTCTTTCCCCCAGTAGTGTTAAGTGCTCTTTGGCAGTTGTGGAAGAGAAGAAAGAGTGAAAAAAGTATCCAGAAAAGTATCCAGCAACTGAATTGTCAAAAGCATGAGTTAGAAATGTCTTGTTTTGCTTTTTCAACTATTAAGAGACTGACTTAGAAAACGAAACATAGAGCTGCTCAAAACTAGGACTACTTGGAAAGTGAGTATCAGCCTATGATTGCTGTTTCCTCAGAGTATACCTGAGAAGTGGGAAAACAGCAAGGATTCAAACATTCAGGCAAAATCCATCTGTTTATATGCTAAGAGGGCAAGAAGTTATCATTTTCTACAGAAAAACATAATACTTTAATAGTTGCTCTGTGATGCTTCATTAGAATTTTGCCAAAAAGAGTGCATATCCAAAATAATCTTTTCTCTGTCCCTGAGGCTTGTCTTAACCTTAGTTTGAAATCCAGCTTCAGCCAACTAAGACAGTCCTCCTTGATGTTCCCCTAATGTTAAACACATTGCATCAAAACCAGAGCGCTGTTATCCAAGTATTGATTGCACAAGCTCAGGGCCAAGCTCATTTATTGGTTTGCTTATGAAAGACAAAAACTATAGCCCTAGCATTAAACAAAAAAACAAACTGCAGCTTACTATTTTTCCCCCCGTCCTCAGCAACCCATAAATATGGATGTTTATGTTCATTTTACTGTTGCCTACAGAATCTCAGGCTCCTTCCTTCGCTGCTTTCTTCCCCTCCTGGTGTCGATCAGATCTTCAATCCGTGCCCTTGGCCATGGTTTGCACACACAGCTGGTGAACCCAAGGCTCAAGGATCCTGAGCAGCAATGTGGTTCTGCAGAAGCTGAGCAAAGCCCCCAGGAAGCTGAATGTTGAGCGAAGACACCTAAAATAGCCATTAGGTCTCTAAATCCATTGAGGGAATCAGTGTCCAGGCGATCTTAGAGCCAGGCTGCACTGAATTCTTGTACTGAGTGAATCACGCGACGTGCGGGCAGGCAGGTGAGTGAGTTCTCCTTCAAAGTGCATGGGTCTCACCAGTGGTCACCTGCATGTTGGTGCGTCCAGTTTAGCGGACCAGGGTTCCAGCTTTCAACCCATGGTGTCCTGTGCAAATGGTGTAAAATTGTCCCGCCAAAGGGGCCGCCGGGCTGGCACTTATCATAGAATCATAGAATCATAGAATGTGTAAGGTTGGAAGGGACCTTAGAGGTCATCTAGTCCAACCCCCCTGC
>JAUBOD010000658.1:761468-771728 GCA_032353885.1 Nothura maculosa | reverse complement strand
CAAGGGCAGCAGTGTTTGCACCTTGGGAGCCTGACTCACCTGCTCTCTGTCCAGGGAGGAGAGCAAGACTCTGCTTACCACACACAGGAGCATACAAGCGATTTAAGGAGAGCGTCTTCCACCGGGTGCTTGCATGGACCTCATGCGGGAGATGGGAATGGCACCCTGGTTTGCTCCAAGAGCTCGGCCTTTCTGCAGCCAGGGATATAAGCGTGCTCAAAGTGAGCTAAGCAGGTAAGCACAGGGCAACCATGGAAGAAGCTGTGGTCTTGACAGAGCAGTAGCTGAGCAGAAAAACTTCTCTATGTCAAATCCTTGTGGGATTGAAAACAACAGTGCAGATTGAGTTAGTCATTTTTGTTTACATTTAAATAAAGTTTCTGCATTGACGTGTGAGGATTAGTAGACTGAGTTCCTTTCAGTGGCTTTGAAGGTCTTAAATTCTAACATTTCAACCAAGAACATGTGTTTTTTCTCTTATGCTTTCCTAAAAATGAGCCTCTGTTCAGAAGTACAATTAAAACAGCAGATCCAGCTGACATTGGCAGCTCCTGCATTCACCGAATGGAGGTATTGAAACTCATCAATAACTCAAGAAACACCCTGCAAAATCCCCTTAATTCCTATTATTACAAAATATTTACTTAGAATATCATCTGTTTGTCTTAGTCTAATAAGACACTTGAGTATCTCTGTAATGGTGTCATGTAAAGCAATGAGGAATTGCAGAAAGAAGAGGCTACCAACTTAAGATGAATTCTGGAAGGACTATGATATGTCAAAATAGTATCACATGGCCACCTGCCTATAGTCTCTCCTTGTTCTCTGTGTCCCATCTGTTTCTAAGGGCTGCCAGTTTTAAGCACAACAGTCCTTAGGACAACAACAGTTAAAGGGCTTTTCTGAAACCTCAGTTAAGAGGGGGTATTTTTCTTATTGCATGCTGACCATTCACCTCCTCAGAGACACAAAGGGAACCACAAATGCCCTGCTTCGCTCTCCTTGCAAGTTTTTTCCACAGATTTTCTCTGAAATATCATAAAACCGAGATTATGCCCAACAAGAGAAACAGTAGTGCAAATCTTTTCAGATTGCTTCTTTTGAGTAGCCGGTAGAGGCCACTAGTGCAACAGCAAAAATCTCTCTGTCTCCCAGCAGCAAGACAGCCACATCCCAATTCAAACTGAACAGCAAGAGATCAGGCCCACAACAACAAACCCTAGCACATTGCTAAGGTCTCTATCAAGAAGCGCTTACTTTTCTGCCTTTACAAATGTGTGCAGGTTCCTCCCTTACAATATTAGAACTCACCTTCAGATTAAAAAGAATCACCTGAATCTCCTGCCATCAGTAAGACAGAAAGCGAGACAAGAACAGCTTAAATATTTTTTTCAAAATTCCAGATATTATAAAAAATAAGGTGCTTTTTTTTTTTACTGTTGACGAGCATAGCTCTCACAGAATAAAAAGTTTTTGTAGCTAACAAGGGTTAATGTCAATGATTAATGCAAGCAGTATTACGCTTCAGACTGCAACTCTCTGTGACAAAGTTCATGACTGCTCCCTCTAGCTCAAGGGAAGCTAATTTTCTAAAAGGCATTCTTGCAAAATAACTCTGCATTGTGGAATTCTACAAGGTATTAAGACTGGTATTTGCTGAGAAAAGTGTCAAAGATAATATGATTTTTATGTTAAAAAACAACTGCCTATTTTTACTAGATTTAAAATAATTGTTCACACAGCACTGTTGCAACATTTTGGTTCGTTGTCTAAGTTATCTTTCGGACATCCTACCCACATAAATGGGTTTATGAATTTAGAGTTGGATTGTAACATAAGTTTAACGGAAGGAAAAGCACTGAAACACTTTAAAGAATATTCTTCAAGAAGCTTAAATCTCTGTTTTACCTCCTCTTCTACCTGAATAGAAGGCTGGGATTTTAGGCATTAATTTTTCTGAGAAGCCATGTGTAAGAACAAGAAGTAAAAACCTCAGCACATAACAAAGAATGCTGCTGTATACCAAAGCACTAAATGTTTTTGGTACATCAGTACCAAATTAACGTAATTTGGTTAAGTACCAAGTGCTTACTTAAGTATAAGTACCAAATTATGTTGTCGGGATGAAATCTGGGCCCTTCTGAATCAGTAGCAAAACACCTGCTAAATCATGTACCCATGTCACTGTCCACACAATGACCAGCAGATTATTTCCCAGGTGCTTCAGGAGAAAACAATATAAGTCCTCCTGGGAGTATTATTTTATATACACAGCAAAACTAAAAGGAAAGAAATTCACATAAGACAAAAGTAACAACCTTGAATGCTGTTCAGAAACACTAAAAAACATCAAAGTAGCTTCACTAGTTGAGTTTTCCATAAGCACCTATTAATAAGGGTAAGCAACCTTTTTTTTACTACTTATATATAAAAATATTTTAAATATCTGCTTTTTGCATAGAATTAGATCTGTGCAATAAACCATTTGTTTTGCAAAATACTCTCCAGAACTACTTGTAAATTATCTTCCATTACAATTAATTATATAGAAAATACTAGGTATTTTAATGCTCAATGAGCTAGTTGCTTTGTTATTTCAGACAGCATTAGCCCGAGAACAAAACACTTGAGAGAAACAGAAAAATGTATGAAAGGCACTTGGGTTCACAAGGCAGGATAAAATATTGAGAAGTTGTGGCAGGCAGTTCTATAGTTCTTCACATTTTGTGGTTGCCAGTGATTCTGTACGATGGTTCTAACAAGGCATCCAAATGTTTACATGCCAAAGGGTACTTCTCTTGTTTGCTTTTGTAATTTCAGCATCACTCTTCATGCTACCAGTGCTGAAACGATGGAAATAGATCAGCAGCTTGTCCCAAATATCAGCCTGGCTTTGTGGTAAACACTTTCAAGAGACACAATGTTGGCTGGTGAAGCTTTTGAAAGTTCAGTCAGCAAGTATATTGACAGTTTATTGTTTGAAATACTTGTATGTTTGCATAGACTAACATTCACTTGTCCTCTCATGTGCAAGAAACTGATCGTTTTCGTTTGCATTTTCCTGTTCATCCTCTTCTGCCACAGGGTTCTTTTCTTGCATCCCGCTATTTTCTGAAGCAGAATCTTCGTCTCCTTCTCTAGGATGACCTTCAAGACTGTGTCTGATGCCATAAGTAAAATAAATGATGAAGCCTTCAGAAAAAAAAAAAAACAACAAAAAAGGTTTCCAGTAAATGCATTAAAAAGTAGTGACTTTTTACTCTCTAGCCGAATGTCTTTTCCAGAACAAGTCCCTGTTTCTGTTTCAGCTATCTGCATGAGGTAAACTGAAACTCATGCTTCAGGTTTTCCTTGTTTCTGGAAAGGAGAGGGAAAAGTTTCTGTTTCTGTCTCTTGGAAGTGCTGGTGCTAAATTGCAGTGCATCATTTTTGTCTAATTCATGACTCTAATAGGTCAAGGAAACGACTATGTCTTATTGCAAGTAGATCAAATTAATATAGTTTCCATGTCTTAAAAGAGCAAGATTGATGTAGTGGGAAGGAAATGTAAGACCAGCCCTCTGCTCAATTTTATCTATACTCAACAGAAAAAAAAAGTAGCCTTTCGGATTTAGTCTCTATAAGTTTGATCAGCTCCTGTTCCTGTATTTACAATTTACGCTCTGGATCTTTTCTTCTGAGGCACTGGGTCATTTTGACAAGAAACAGCAGGTGACTACTAAATAGTTATTTTCAGAAATTCAAAGGAAGAGAATTGAACATCTGAAAGAGGTACAATTATTCTTAACATGGGATGACCGAAATGAAACAAGTACCTACCAAGTGCCATCCAGAAGCTAAATCTGATCCAAGTGTCACCACTTAGTTGTACCATCAAGTAAATGTTCACCAGAATACTGAAGGCTGGCAAAAATGGCAACAGTGGAACCTGAGGAGAAATTAGTAATATTTGTATTATTAAGTATTACTTCTTGTATGTTTCAACTACTAATGTCAATCTTGACTTACACAGCACAACTAGAGGTGATAAACCTACTCACCAAAAAAGAAGTGGGAAATTTTCTTACTGAAATAAGAAAATAAATAGTGAAATTTTCTTTTTCCCTTGGGTTTGACCACTGATTTCCACATATCTGGAACTTTCAAAATATATTCTCCAGGTGGTCAAGAAAAACTTGTATAGTTTTGTATAGAACACATACTATTGAATTCCTGCATCTACAGCTGAAAAATATTAGCTTAATCAAGTATGTGCATGTGTGTGTGTGTATATATATATATATATATATATATATATATAGTGTGTGTGTGTATATATATATATATATATATATATACACACACACACACACACACATATATATTTAGGTATACATGCGTATACCTATATATATATATAATACTACACATATCGCTTCTTTCCAAATTGTCCTTCCTATCAGATTCCTTGATGTTCACCAATATACTTAATACTTTCCCATTTATCTCAGAACATAAGTGAAAGCTAGGAATGAAAGGCTGGCACTGTGGGAAGCACAAATTGTGTGAGACTCTAATCACCACATGCAACATCAACAAGCTGGTTGTAAACTAAACGTTTTTCTAAGACTTGGAAAAAATGAATCTTTCTTCAGTTGGGTCTAAACTGAGGTCTAAAATTACTGTTGTGTCAGATTAAAGCTTAACGTGAGGTTATTCACCATAAAGGCCACTTTCTGCTGGTTCTGAGGCTGCCTTTGGATGAGGAGAAGGGTAAGTATGAAGAGCGCCACCAATGTAGCAAGAAGGCCAATACTCCAGGGCTCCAAGTTAGCAATGAAATGAGTCCCATACGTGGTGAGAACACTTAAGCCACAAACCAAGAAAGCTGTGTGGAAAACAAAATGATGGAAAAACAAAAAAGGTCACTTAAGCTCTGCATTGAAGAGGAGGTGACTTATAAAAAGAGTGATAGCAGACATTTAGCAGTATGAAATGCTATAATGAAAATGCTTATTTGAAGAGAAGTACTAGTTTATAGATCAAATCCGTCAGGAATTAGAAACTTGTTCTCCAGAATAATATGTTAATGATGATTCCAAAAAGATACATTATCTCTGGGTTTTTAATTTTCCTCTAAGAAAAATTACATTACTTATATTAGTTTTTATATGATTTTGGACAGCTGGATACTCACCTAACAGGCCCACTAGTAAGTTAACAGTAGTTGCAGTCTGCTCTGTAGGAAGGCTGGATGGCTTAATCAGGGTCTTAAGACCGAAATGATTCTCTCGTATCATAGTTATCTGTGATTCACTTACTATAGATTCCCCTTCTGATGCAGCCAAAGCTGCTTTTTCTGTAGAATATTTTGGTTGCTCATAGGTTAAACTGGGTTGGTATCTATGCATAAAACAGGAGAAAAAATACAAAAAAATAATTTTACTTAGATGTTTGAATGAATACACCCCTGGGAATGTATCTAAAAGCTAAATTCCCTGCAGCAGAGGTTTTAAATCTGTAAGCACATTGCAGCAGCATGTTCTTAGTCACTATCTCTGACCAAAAAATGTGGCAACTCACTTTTTGCTGTGTTTGCTTGAGGCTTTGGGAGTGATTTACTAAGCTAAGTGTATGTACTGACAGATGAGCTAGGTAGTACAAATTTGGCACAGAGGAAGACACAAGATCTGGTGGTCAGTGATACAGAAGCGTAGGGAGTTCGAACCACTCCTTTCAGCAGCACGTCCGTTCTGATGGGCTTCCCATCACATAAAAAGTCTGTTAACTGGCTCAGGCAGAAATTTTGTATCTGCTTTGTTAGGATTTAAGTATATTTTTACAAATGCATATATTAAATAAGTCCCCATGGGATAAAGTAGAGTGATTGTTGAAGTGTAAATAAATGCAATGTGAATTTGAACAGAATTTAAGTGATCTTAGAATTACAATATTTTTACACATTTCAAAGTTATCAATTTAGCTTCTTATAATGTAAAAATTCAGAACTACTCTAACAAAATACAGAACAAAATGGCCTATATCTATCATATCAATGTATCGATGTTATTCTATCACATTGCAAACACAACAGATACCACAGTTTTGCTGACAATTATTCACAACCTCACTCATTGAGAGGACATGTTTTTACTTTCTTTTGAGACTATCACATCTTGAAACATTACTCTGATCTTGCTAATCTACTGTCTAGGGTAATACAAAGCAAGTGTTTATAATAGTCCATTCTTTTAGCTTCTTCATCCTGTGAATTACTTGGAATATATATGTCTTTCACATAGAGTTCCTAAAATAGGCCTGGTACACAGCACAGATCATATACAGATGCAAAAGATTGTTAATTGTATTTTGGACCTAAGCTTACAACAAGCATCTTTGGTGCTGATGCTTGGATCAGTTCTTCTTTCAGAAAATAAAAAGTGTCTAAATTTCATATGAAGTTTGCATTTGAGCAATTGCTATACTGTTATGGCAATATGGTCACTCAGTGTTTTCTTAAAAACTCACTGCTCTTAGTAATCTTTTAAATGCTTTACAGGTGATTTTTAATCATTTAACTATATAGCAAAAAAAAAAAAGGCATCATAAATGTTTTGTGTTTGTATGCTGAAAAATACCAACCATAGCAGAATAGAAACAATATTTTTGACTCACCTAAGAATGAGGACACAGGCTGCCACAAGTGAGTAAGCAAGAAGTGTACCAATAGACATCATGTCCACTAAAGCCTTTAGGTCAAAAAGAAATGCCATTACAGCTTTAAAAAAAAGAAAAGAAAATGCAAATTTGTATGAGACTGTTATATTACAAAGCTAGGATTTACAGTTTTTCAGCAGTGTAATTTTACATGGCTTTACAGACAGCAATATGAATGAAATTTTGGTAATTAATAATAACACATTTTAAGTCATAGCCAACATTTGCACACTTAATTTCTTACTGCTGGGCATCTCATTCATATAGATATGCACAAATGAGCTGTACAGCCATGCTGTGTAACAAAGCAATTTGTAATAGATTTACGTGGACATAAGCATCTGCATTCATGGCTTGCTGAATTGGAGCCATATTAAAAACAGAATTTATAGAATTTGTATAGAATAAGGCTCTGTTCCTTCAATAGAATCTCATCAAAACTGAGAGGATGGCTCCCACTGCAGAGCTATGCAGCAAGAATCTGTCCCAGGAAAATATATTACATTTCCACTGATCTGAGAAAAAGCTTGATGCAAAGAGCTTTCAGGATCTCTCTCTAAAATAGTGCAGTTTTTTTAAATTGATTTAAGTTCAAATGGCCTTCAGAAAAGGCCAACAAAATCTCACAAGAACAAGTGTTCTTAAGGTCATTGAAATCAGAGGCACAATTTTTCATAATAGTGAGAGTAACTATAGAAATCATTTTTATTTATGAAACCTTCTTTTTGAGACTCTTGAATGTAATGTCTCTTTCGGTCTGTGCTGTCTGCACATGGACACACATATCTGATCAAGATATTGGTACAAGCAGTTACTGAAAGTCTAATGTTAATTGATTTGAAATATATGTGTCCAAAAGGCCTCTTAAAATATTTGTATTTTATTAATATTATTTAGATACAGAAATAATATGAAAATATTCAATCTTTTGAATCACCAGTTAATTTCAGCATTAAAGGAAACCATCAAATGTAGCCACTGCACATTGTATATATGTATGCACACAGAAACTTTTCTATATTCACTATATAATATTTTTATAATATGCAGAAAGGCTGTATACGTGTTAATATATTTGTAGGCAGGTGTGTAAGTGCCCAAACACAAACACACATTCTCTTGTTTTTTTATCCTGATGAAGGGAAAGTGTGATTTTATGAAAACCAGAGTACTCTGCTGTTAGCTACTACTGTCTTTTTCTAATGAAGGAAAAAAGATCATCTGATTTTTTAAATAAAATGAATATTCATAAATCCAAGAATTCAATTATGAGGCAAATTTCTAATAACCTCACTGCTTAGTATGCTCAAATGAGCATGAGTAAACACAGGTGAAAAAGAACAGAACCGGCTATAGCCTATTAAACAGTATCTGTATTTAATTTTAAATCCTCCTAGCTTTGAAAGGCTACTTTCTAGCCCAGAATATTTTATGCATTAAAACTAAATTTATAAAAAGACTTGTATGCAAGAAACACAGTGTAGCTTTTCCACTTCTCTCAGTTCTCTCCAATCATAAGAAACAGCAGTAGAGACATTTATGACCTGACAATGAAGCATTTCCCCATTTACCACTTTCACAATCACAATTCCAACACGCAAAAAGGGAAATCACAATAAAACCATGTGATATTGATGGGCTCAGCTCTAGTTTAGACCTTATAACTTTAATTAACAGGCCAAACATCTAATCTCCTTAACACTCTTTAAACCTATGAAACTATTCATGCTAGGACAGTCAGATTATATATTATAAGCTGTTGCATACCTCTTTTCTGGCAAAAGTACTTAAGGCCTCATGTTACCAAATAGACATCTTCTTAAAAATAGGGGAAAACCCCGTCCCTTCTCCAGCAATAGAAAGTTATCTTAGGTAAATTATTCACACAGTGAGTTCCCCAAACAGCCGACTGCTGTTGCGTGCCCAAGGCCTGGGCTGTGACCCCCTACCAACCAGTTCACCCGCTCAATAACAGAGTTTTCTTTCCCCTCATCATTATAGGGAATTCAGGTAAAGACACTGATTTCATCCCATATAACTGCACTTCCAAATTAGCACGTAGGAAGAAGTCAAACATATAAGCTGAAACTAAAAGCCCAAACAATACAAACAAATCTATGTAATCAACTTGTACTGGACCACAAAAAAAGGGAACTGATGCTAATACTTCAAGCAGGACCTATTGGAAACATGACTGTGCCTTGCCACATTAGTACCAACTACAAACACACTGCGTGACCAGCTCCAGCTTTGGAAGGGGCATCTGCGGGTGACTGAGGAATAATGTTTAAGCTCAGTTCTGAACCTCTTATTTGATACTACCTTTGACCAGGGTTGCTATCTGTTAAAGGTCAAGGTTTTCGTATTTGAATTAGTTTTAATGTAAGACTTGTTGATTTGCCTTTGAGTTAAATACTTCTGGAATTTCCAATTTTCCTATGTAAACAGACAACTCAGTGAATTAACATAGTGAAATTTGGGCACAGCTACATATATCTCTGCAAGAAGTACTGACAATGACAAAAGTGAAATAGTTGCATGAGAAAATATTTCCTCTGTGAAACACAGGAGTTGTTAATAGCTCCCTAAGTGCTGTTTTGCTAAATTGTATATAGGCATATTTATGCATGCATATATGTGTATGTGCAAGCACACACCCCTCCCCAACACACGCACACCCCAGTGATGGGGTAAGCTTGTACCAAAACAATATCTCTTTTTCTTTGGAGGAAAATGAGAAAGTACCTATGTATGTATTTTACAGAAAAGTTGATCCTGCTAAAAATGTAGAGTTCTTTTTCTCATGTCTCGTAATAAAAATGCGACCCACTTAAAGCAAAATGCTTATTAACAGTAGAAGAGAGGCCAATATTAAAAATCAAAAAAAAATCAGAGTCATTTTGAATTCTTTGGTATCAAATCACCACCACCATGATTGGTATGATTTGGAGTTTGTACATCCTTTGATTACTCAGCAATTTTATTCCCATGTTACATGCAAGGGAAGTTAACACGCAGCCCTTTTCGAGAATACGAATTACCATGCACGTGCAGAAAGGGTTTGATTCCCAGTTTTAAGAAAATACGGGCTTTTAAAGCTTACCAGAGATGACCCCTGCTGTCAAGGTGGCAGCAACTGGTGTCTGCCTCTGACTCACTTTGGCAAGAAAACTAAAGAGTAAACCATCGCGTGCCATGGCAAACAGAATTCGGGGCAAAGGGAACATAGAGCCGAGAAGACTAGAACAGAAAAATGTATAGTTCAAATACAGGTTATTAAAAGCACAACGCTTTACTGGTAAACCCAACTACACAAAAAAAAAGAAAGCTTGGACTGGTTTATGTTTAGTTTTGGTTTTAGGCTCTGTGTTGCTGCTGCTGTTGTTCTTTGTCTGTCTGATTGATGCTTTCGGTTTGTGTTTTATTTTGAACCTAGGCTTTCAAAGAATTTGAGATTAATCAAAAAATATAAAATCTGTGCTAGAGAAAAGTTTCACTAGGAGTCTATTTTACCTGGTGGCAATCACATTGAATCATTTCAGCCAAAAGCAGATCAGAATTGTG
>JAUBOD010000658.1:699265-736257 GCA_032353885.1 Nothura maculosa | reverse complement strand
TCTAAATACCTCCAGTTTCCCAAATTTGATATTGTTCTTTCAAAAAAGGCACAAAGGAAACAATGACTAGCATCAAACGAACTCCAAACACTATCCATATTTTAATAGAAAGACAGTAACAATCAGTCAGGCAGTCTGTATGTTGCTAAAAGGACAGGAGGGAGGTCAAGTGCTCCTTTGGATTCCTTGGCTTAAGCATGATGCTCCATGCAATTAACAACATTTCAGGGGTGTCTGAATTGGACATATTTTTGGTGTTGGTCAAATGCAGTTTTAATAATTTCTTACATGCGCAGAAGAATTTCCTGGTATCATGAGGGAAAAAGGAAAAAAAATCAGACTTGAAGATGTGCCATATGATCCACATGTAATTAATGTCATGTTTTGTCAGGTTTAGGCAGGAATCTCCCTCTCTCCTCTCTGAAAAGCCCATAAGTGTGAAACTCTAAAGTAGAAGATCACATTCATGACATCTGATACCTTGCTCTAGCCCTGCAGATGCTAATGGAAATGTATCTGCCTGTATTTGCTTTCCATGAGGGAAGGCAGTGGCCCTACCTCTGTGTGAGGGGTGGCTCGTGAAATTCTCCGGTAGTGCCACACGGTCCTGGTCATCCTCACTCTCCTAGTTCTTAAGGATGATCTATCTAAATGCTGACAGATTACAGCCTCTTGTTGACACGGTGTTGAAAGAGATCGTTGAAAACTCCAAGAGTTGAAGTTGAAAAATGAAAGAGGGGTTTTTCTAGTCATACATAATAAATAGTTTTGATTTGGGAAATTTTGAAGACAATTTATTCTGTTTGACAAGTAAGGCTGAAAATTAACTAGGGATTTTTTTTAATAGGATGGCCAAGAGTGCACAGGGCAACAATGAACATATTTCAATTACTCTGAAATTCCTGAAAACAATAAAGAGAAATTTCAAAAAATCTTTGAAGCATTAAATCTTCAGAGATCACCTTAAAGAGACGGTAGCTCTGATAAGAATAACAAAATCAGCCTGAACAGGATATAAATATGGGAGAGACAGGAATATTTATAATGCTTTTGAAACAATTTTTTAGAGCAAGGTACAGTGTAGATTGTCCAGAATATAAAAATGTAGTTTACTTGCAAGAGCATGAGTGGGCTCAGCACTGGACTCCAATGGTCTATCTGGAATAGATGTGTAATTAAAACAAAATACGGAAAAAGGAGAAAAACTAGAGTAGAGCTACACAGGTCAGAGAGCAAGCAGATGAAGGAAATTTTAAAGACTTAAAAATTACTTCTTCAAAATGCACAATCCTTTATTATTTGTTTAGGAATGTAACATTGCTCTGTGCTGTGACAGCAATATAAGTAGTTGACATTAGAAATTTTGCTGTAACTGAGATATAAATCAGCCAAAAAGGCAGAAAATGTTCCTGAGAAAGCACAGGCTATAACTGCATGCCTTTCACCAGAAAATACACACTGGGACGAGGAATGTGATGACAATATTATTTTCCTTCAAGAGTTAAAGCAATTTCATACTCCCTTTCATTCTAACAATTCCTAAATATGCATAATGCAGGCTCTGAAAAAAACACCTTAGAAAATTATTTCATGCAATGAATTTGCATTCTGTTAAAATATTCTCTTCAAAGAAAGTACATAAATGCAATAGTTTTATTCAATGGGGAAATTGTTACAAATTGGAGTCTGGTGATCTCTAAAATGTCGCTTAACTCCAATTTATTCATAGTACCTTTTGTTTTCTCCTCTTTCCCCCGCAAAGGACAAAAAGCCAACCCAAGTAATATTCCCAGGCATGACTGCCCGGAACCAAAACAAAGCACATTCTGAGAAACTTGAATAGAAGAGAATAGATGCACTCTGAATGAATATGAATAACCTTCACAGGATTTATTTCCTTAAAGGTTATTAAACTGACAACATGGCATACAAAGAGAGCACAAGTAGTGGGCACGTGTTGGATAAGAGCCTATTTGAAAAGTGCAAAGCAAAACAGATGAGAAATGCTAAATATGGAGGAGTTAATTTGGGGGTAAGCATCCCAAACTGCATAAAACTGCCAAGAGAAAGCAGTGCCAGTTTGGACTCCCTCTACCCAAATAAACTAAACAGAGCATCTTCCTAACCCTATAACTGGGTGTTACACAGGTAGTTACTGGCATGCTTGGTTTTATACTTTAGTCACTAGTTATTCCTCATGGCATATATCAGTCCATGCACCCAGACAGATTATTATGCAACAGAATGTCCCTTGTACTGGGAAGTATTTTGAGCACTCAGATCAACTGAATATCTTCCTATAGAATAGTAACAACAGCAACAACAACAACAACAACAAAGAGCTGTTCTATAGCTAATGATTAATTTTCTTTTCCTATCTCCCAGCCTTTCAGATTATGAGCAGAAATTTGTATTATAGCTAAAAGTAAAATAATTTAGTGACCTCATCTATTTGGATAATTCCTGAGGCTGATGTGGTTCATGTTCATGGAACTAATTTGTCTGGATAACAGCTTTACGAAGGTTCAGAAAAGTCTAGACATTTTCACTGTGGGAAAAAAAAGATGTACAATCACATTTATACAAACTTTAAAAATAATATCCTGCAGTTACCTTTTTATGTTGCAAATGGTATTTTTAAAGCCAATAGCAGCTAAAGTAAAGCAGCCGAAAGTATCTTTGTCTGTAGAAAGTTTCAAGGGAGATGGAAACAGCTTTTAATCACAGTATTTTGCAAGAAACGAGAGTAAAGACAAACAAAAAATTATTGGCTCAGTACACTTAACTTTTAAGGCAAGTGAAATTTTACCAAATGACACAATTAAAAAGTTATTTCTCATAGAATGAGTTAACTCTATAGTTCCATATCCACCACAGTGGTTGAAGCTCAGGCAGAAGCAGTTTAAGATTCATGAAAAGCTTCAGCACAGTTTAAGTTAGACTAACCAGAAAAGGAAAACAAAAAAAAAAGAGAGGAGAAGGAAACAAACATTTTATTTGTTTTATATGAATCTTCTTCACTAGAGCTACAATTTTAGCTTAGAGTGAGGTTTTGAAACATAGCTCCAGTGTGACTTGGCCTTACTCCATTCTGGATTCCCCAACTGCTTTCCAAAACTGGCTTAACTGGAACCATGTTTAAACACTGCTGCCAGCTGTTTTAGCTCCAGAACAGGAGGGGAAAGAAGAGTCAGCATTTCAGTATTTATTTCTTAAAAAAAAAAAAAGAAAAAGAAAGAAAGAAAGTAAAGAAAATATCTAATTCTTTATCCTTGATCCAAAAATTCAAAGTCATTTGTAATCAAAAGGATTGAAAGTCTTTCAAAATTAAGGGCTTTGTTAAGTAAATTCAAAAGCACTTGAATTTACTACAGATTGTAGCCACATGGCAAAATTACTTCCATAAAGACACTTAGAGTCCTATTTAGTAAAACAAAAAGCTTTTCAGCTGTAAGATAAAAAAAATCCCCTGCAATTATTTATACTGCAGTTACACCCAGCTCAGAATCGCAGCGTGTCCAAGAGCTTAGCCTAAGAAAAATCACCAGTATGAGAAAGGTAGAAATAAAGCACCCAAATACAAGCAAAGCCTTGGGATGGTGGAATCATCTGTCTTCCTACTGATGTGTGATCAATTTTCCAGACTTGGTCAAAAGAAAGAGCCGCTCAGTGCAGCCATTTCTACTAATATGTTCAAATAGGAAGGGGAACAGCTTGGAAAGTCCATCTTTCAAACACATTTCAGCTTGCTCAGACCAAGGGTTTTGCTTTTCAGCTCACTGTTCAAGTGTAGCTGCCTGTTTCCTGCAGCAGTTACTTTTTCAGAAGTCAACTCTTTTACCAAGTGGAATCCAATATGATTCCCTACCTTAGTACTTACCTTCAGCTTTGTTTCTTCGGTGTGTTTTAGGTAATGCAGATGCAAGGTCTCACGTTACACAGTGAATGCAACTCTTTTGAAATTGATCTTTACATTTCCCTCTTTTTGGCAAAGCTCCCTCAGCTGATGATCTACAGTCAATCTAGATAAGTCGTTTGCCTCTCTGGAACATCGAATTTAATGAGATATGCATGCCAAGAACATGCAGGCAAAAGAGCTATTATTTGGTTAGACCTGCTCTTTGGTTAGACCTTGTGCCGTGTCTAACTCAGCTCAGTTTTCATGGACGACTGCCGAGATAGATTGAGAAGGGCCATGAAACAGAGCCGGAATCCCCGCTCCTTGCTACCGTTGCCACTAACACAGGGTGCACCAGGCTGCACCTTGGAGCCTGGGTTTGAGGCTAATTGCAGATTCTCACCAAAACAAGCTGTGAAATTAAATCTGAAAGAACCACTGAGCTGTGCAGAGCAAAGGAAACCGCATCCAGAGCACAATCGGTCCAGTGACCTGACTGCAGCATGTATAGACAGATCTGAGCTACCCGTGGTGTGTTTACTCTAGCATTTTTGTGCAGATCACGAGCATATTTTCAAAGCTACTCTCCCAGCCACTTGGAGTATTCACTCTGCTTTGACTCACATGGTGAAGCGATTTCAGAGCATCCTGTTGGATGAAAGAAAATTGGAATAAGTGCTCCAGGTGGGCACCCAGAGCACTCTAACCACTAATGGGAATTCAGAGCACAGGGGCAGACAAAGGCCCACCTGAAACACTCCTACACATAAGAAAACACGAATATTTGAACCCAGGGATTCTTCAGCACCAACTTGTCCTTCTGTACATCCAGTCCAGTAGACACTGCCATTGGCTACAGGGAACAGTGACTCCTCTCCCTCCAAGGCTGGAGGGTCATCTGCCAACCCACCAGAAGGCAAAGGGACAGCAGAACTCTGCTGCTTCTGCTTTACCAGCCTCAGCACCACAATGCAGCCATTTAAAACTAATCTGAAGTTATGGCCTAATTCGAATTAACACCTCAAACTGGCATTTCCACCAAAGCAGTTGTGTTCCCTGATTCTTATCCTTTTTCCCTTGGGACAGTAAAATATCTCCAAAGTTTCTTGTCAGTGACCTTTAAATCTTCTGAACAAAGCAGCTGGCAAAGCAGAGAGACAGCAGAAAGAAAGACAGCAACCTACAAAGATTGCATTTGTCTAATTTTTATTATTATTAATATTCTCAATACTCTCAATTTCTGAAGAAGAATGTTAGGAAAACTCATCCCCATCGAAAGCTAAGATGGTCTTAATACATGAACTTGGAATTCATGTCGGAGACATAACTAAACCCCACGGCTCATTTCTCTAAATCAATACCAAGCAGACTCCTTTTCTTTCAACATAAAATTCCCATTGAAAAATGCCCAAATGGGTCCAAGGTTTTACTATATGCCTTTTAGTTGTTCTGTACAGCAAACAAGCCAAGACAGGCATGAAGGCAGGATCTTCTTCATGCCATCCTAAAGCAAACGGGTGTATTGTACCTGCCCAAAGCCACCACACGAAATGGTCACAGACTCCTCTGGCTACAACGTTACAAAAACAGCCCTAGGTTTGTTCATGGGATTCTCTCTGATATGCTCACAATGTAGGGTTCACTGCAGAAAACAAAATGACCCTTCTCCATTGGCCAGAACATTTGTTTTTGTTTTGTAGAATTCTCTTATCTATCTCCATCTCTCTATCTATATCATTTTCATATGCTGAAATTTTTTTAACAACTGGCACATAAGAGAACAAATTAAATTGGTTCCTACTTCAGATATGTTAAGGATCTTGGATGATTTTAATAGCTACAGAGTTTTGTTCTTCTTAGCCTCAGGTATATCGCAAATCTCCATTTCTTGAAGGTTGTACTAGATCAAACTATGTCTCTATAGAAAAAAAAAAGATATTCCTTGTTACAGCTCTGTCTGAGCAGGATCTAGAAGAGATAAAACATTTTCATTTCAAATAACTATATACAAAAGACATCTTTTTTTTTCCTTTCTTTAACATATTACTCTGTGGCTACTGAAATGAAGTTCAGCTTGAGCTTTAACTCTTCTATTATTGCGGCTGCCGAGAGTCTGTTTACAGAGCTCTATATCTTCCTATTCTTCTGAGTCATTTACCAGGGCCACAACACTGAACCAAGCCAAACACGTTTCAGCAGAATTGTATGAGGCACAAAAGACTGCAGTATTTCTGTTGGGGCAATCCAACCTTTCCCCTCCTGGGCCTCTTGAACAGAAATCTATGGTAAAATACTCAACCTTACGCAAGTTCCCTGGCTGACCCAATTCCACATCCAGGCAGATGACTTCCCTAGCCTATCCAACTCACAGACTTATTTCTCAAGCTGAGTTTTAGGTAGCATTTTCTTGCTGTTCTTCAAATCCTAGCTGCCAAATTGGCTAAAAGAAATGCTAGAGTTGTGCACCTTCGAGTAAGCAGTTGTGCTTGTTATTTTTGAGATTGCCACTTTACATAAGTAGAATTGCAAATAAAGTGGCTACATGCTCCTGTTTCAGATCTTCCTTGCAACCTTAGGGTGACTCTTTCAAGAGCTTGGTTTACTATCAAATGAGTATTAAATACATGAGGCTTTATATAGATTCCCTCTAGAAAGTAGCTTCTGAACATTGATTTTTCCCTTCTGCCTTAGCGATATGTTTACAAGGTTTCACCATCTACTTCAGCAAGGTGAAGAAATTCAGAGCCCCTGATCGTGGTGGCAGTTAAAGCACAAGATGCTTCTCTGCTTACAGCTCAGGGCCTCTTTCCAACCAGCACTTTCCAGTCCGAGCTCTCTCAGAGGAACACTATGAACACCATTCACATCACCACATAGTTCTGCTCTCTGCCATCCAAAAACAGTGGCAGTTAAATCAGCTCCCTGTTGGAGCTGGTGCTATCAGCAGTGCTCGTTATCAGATCCTCAGAAACCGTGGGGAATGCTGAAACCCACACTTTTAGTAGCTAGGTTTCAGCTATGATAAAAGCTGTGTGTTTAATTGTTCCCTTCTTTCAACTAATGGAAGATAGTTATCACACTCAGCACCTCCTACAGCAGCAGAAATTTATGGCTATTATGCAGTTGTTTGGAAAAAAATACACTATAATGTTACATGTTTTTGTAAACAGGCACAACGAGCTCATTTTAAAGAGCCCTGGTAGCTGGGAACAGCCCACTAAGAGGCAAATGAGAGTTGAGAGGTTTTTTGGGGTAAGGGACGGGTTGTTCTGCAACTTCTGTCATTTCACTGGCTCCTATGGAAATATTCCCTATGTATGCTGCCAAAGGGTCAAAATCAGGTCAAACATGCAATGCTGGAAATACATAGTTATAGTGAAGATGTAGCAGATGCAAAGTATGAACTAACAGTCTAAGAACTCCACCCAAAATACTGTATGAAAAAGAGCTTGGTGTATAAGACACTTACCAAGTAAATCTGAAAGACAGCATGAGTGGAAATGCATGTGGTGAACAACATTGTGTTATTAAAGATGTATAACATTTTAGCTCCTGTCCAAAGGAAAGAGCTGCAGAATTGAAGTCTGTAACACTTCCTGTGATACCCAAAAACATTATTATAAATGGCTAGACCTACATAATAACTTTGAGGGACTGAGTGCTCCCTATGACCAAAGTTTAGCAAGTAATGTCTTCTCCAGAAAAAAAAGATGAAGGTCTAAAAGAAATTAGAGACAAAGACATTAACACAAATTACTCCATATTTTACACTTACAGTTAAACACTGGTTCTTTTTCTCTAGTATCCCCCAAAGTTGGAGCACTTTAAGCAGCTCACACTGCTTATTCTCTATGTGCACGGGCTCTGTGTGGGTGGCCATGTGATAAACTGGAACAGGGAACTCTGATCCTCCATCAAATATATCCCAAAGAAAAATAAAAACTTTTCCTAATCCTGTTCACTGCCCAGTACCACAAACACCTGTGCAGCCACGGAGAGGATGGTGACTGAGGCAGGAACATGGGAGAGAGGCCTGGGGTCGGATACAAAGCTGCTTACAAAGCTGCTTAGGTTGACACTGCTGGAAGAAATGCTCCAACTCTACCCAGGAGCACATACAGAGCTGGGAAAACTACTTTATTCACAGACCACAGTCAATACATTTTAATCAGTAACAATGAAATAGTGTAAACATTCGCTTTACATAAGAAAGTTGACTTAATTTACTGTGTGTGGATAAAAACGCAGTATCAACAGTAATTTACTGCAAATTCTGCTCTTTTTTCATCTGGTTCATTGAACTAAGTGCAACCCATCTGTTACCACAGAGAACAGAAAAACAGTCAAATAGAAAAAAAAAACCAACTTATTTAATACAAATCCAAAATTATTTGCTTAGGCAACTAAGGATTTGAAGTATATAAGCAATTGAGAACCACAGAAGGCTTTGCAGAGTATTAGAAACTCTCTGAGAGGTTTATAGAAGTTTATATCCAAGACCATTAAAAATGCAAAATGATTCTGTTAAGTCTGATGTTGAAATTTGTCACCTTTGAATAAGGTAATTTAATTTAATGTAATAAATTAACATGGCCTAATAAAATACACCTAATAGTTGGACATTGCATGGGAGACTGCAACAATTCTGAAACGGATACTCAGGATTAGTGTCCCATGAAGGGATAAATGTGAGACAATTAGAGCAGATTTCCTTCATTTAGGGAAAGAGTGTCACTGAATTTCCTCTCACAGACAGTTCCTTGTATTTCCACCACACAGCAACCAGAGAGCAGCTCCCTCCTGTAACACAGTGATTCTGCCAGGACACCTCCCAGCACAGGGTGACTTGCTGCTACACGACGTTCTTCAGTATCAGGTGCTACCGCCACGAGCAAAGCTGCACTTGCAAGGGAGAAATGGAGTGGAAGGTTTTTCCAAAACAACATATGAAGAATTATTTTGCGGATCAGTTTTCACGGTGATCTTGGCCTAAAACATCCATGTCCTCTAAGCTCTGATGTGACTGTTACGCACTTCAGTGTAATAAAAGTAGTATAATTATAGCTAAACAGGCAGGATAGATCCAATATCACATTGGTTTTAGTTTTAAGAATGATAAAAGACAAAGAAAGAAGTAGAAAACACATTAATTATGAAGTCATAACACTTTCCACAAGGGGAAACACAGATTTATGAACAGCTCCTTTTGAAAGAAGTATCAATTTAAACAATTTTGGTAAGCACTCTGGGGTTTTTCTGTCTAAGGAGTTTCTTCTAGCAAGTTAGTAAGAGAAAAATCAAATACCACAAAGTATACTCCTGCTCCTAATGTTCTGAGAATATGTCAGGGGAGCTTTTACTTATTTCACATTTTTAGTTTTCATGCAAATCCAGAGAATGATGCAAAACTGATATGGAGCATAAACTAACTTCTGTGCAGCCCAAAAACTCATGCAGTAGGTGACTGAAAGCCTGAAGCTCTTGGTTGATCTGGGTCTCTCATAAACCTTTAACAGGACTAAAATTCACTTGCTGCCTACCAGATCTTCAGGAAAAATCACTCTGTAACTCACCACTGCTTCTCTACATAATGTGCTACCATCTCTTCTTCAGCACCACTGGCATCCATTCCAAAGGTGTATTCGGGTTACAGAAAACAACCAACCATAATTAAGTGAATTTAACTTGTAATTTAAATTCTCTCTAAGCAGGCATTTCATATATAATCCTCTTTCTCAGTTTCTTCCTAAATATTGTGCCCTGCCATGGATTTCCCTGAGCAGACAATGTGTTTCAGAGAGCATGGCAGTATGGGCAGCTCTGCACAGCATCACCTGTTATAGACCCAGTAGCCTCCAGTAAGTGAGATGAATGTGCTCAAATGCCATCCCGTGGTTTATCCCTTGAGAAGAGCTTGACTAGATCAACTTATTGTGGTTTCAAGCTAGAAAATCTTACCAAGGTTAGTGGGAAACAATACAGACGTTGATTTTAGTTTCAAACTGCTAAGAAATTAATGCTTTTACATAGAAGAGAGACATTATCAGAACCCATTTGGATCTGGAAAAGAAGGAAGAAAGATATAGCTACTGAGAGAGGTAGTTAGGAACCTCAGGAAAAGTATTTCCTTTCTCTAACTAAATTTCCAATCATGTTTCTAGCTATAGGTCTGTGGGAATGGTTTGTTTATTGATACCTGCACAGATCTCCACAGACAATCAAGCAATACCACATGAAGCTATGATAATGTTTAGTGTAGAGGCTTCCACAGCACTGAGAGATAAGATCAAAAATATGACAGACAGAATGGTGACAATACGAGTAACAGCAGTTCCTCCCATATGATCTCCTTATGAATAAATGGAGAGATTTTCATAGCCTACCATGCTTTACACAAGACAAGCATTAGAGGAAGACCCACTCTTAACTCATCAAAGTCCTTTCTCCACAAGGATAGGGGTTTCCATAAAGGAAACCCATTGCACAGGAGGGGCCTGGCTTCCTTTGGCCCCCAGAGCACCTCCTTGCCTGTGTGTAGAAGAGGATGGCATAAAAGAGCAGTGCATGCATAGGTGTAACACATCTCGTGGCTCCAGAAAAACATAGTGCTGGAGGGAAAAAAAGAAAAAAATACCCCAACACATAAAATATCACCAACAATTACTGCAAAATAAAAAGCTATAAGAATTCTCCCTGGCCTATGATTTACCCTAAGCCAAACCGGTGTGGCATAATGCCACCCTTAAATGTTCTCCCTCTCTTTAAATCCTTGCAACAAGGGAAGAGAGAAATTGAATTATGCTACTGACTGCACTCAAATACTTTCTGTTAGTTTAGCACAGGCACCTCTCTCCAAAGGAGGAATTTGAAGAATGCAGATAAAGTGCACTGAAGGTATCCTGAATCTCCATCTTAAAACAAGTTGGATTATATATAATTACAGGGGTCAAAAACACAGCCAGTCATTTAAAGCGCTGCTTCTAAAAGCGCGCTGAAAGATGCAAGTGGGTAGCTCTGAAGAGAACTACACATTTATGCTGATTTTACATTTCTGCCAGCTTTTTCACCTAACTCACAGCGCTCAGAGTATTGCATGGCAAGTTACATCCCCTTGTTTTCTCTCAACTGCACAATATTCCAAAAATGTTCAAGGGCAGAATAAAATCCATATTGTATCAAATCATGCATAAACACTCAATTCAGAGGAATTAATTTAAGTCCTCCTGGGAGTAATCAGATATCTTCATGATATCCAAACGTCACATTTTCCTTAACTAATATGAAGATGTTTCACAATCTAAGAAAACTGGAAAGAAGACAATACATTAGCCCTTCCAAATCCCATTAGAATGATTATTTATTATATAACCCCAATGCACATGGCACTACACAAACAAATAAAATAAACACAACCATTTCTCATCTTGTCAAACAGCTTGTAATCACACAGACAGAGAAATAACGAGCAACCTCAAACAAAGCGGGGAGGACCGGGGACCGGCTATATGAGTTCTCATAGCTATACAAGAGGTGATCCACATAGTCCCTTGTTTTCACAGTAAAGAAAGCAAATACGACATTGTATTGAATCCAAACCCCAATACTCCTAAAAGCAAATATATCTTTATTCCACACATTTGTCAGAAATTCAGCTTATTCTTGAGCAGAGAGTACAAAAGAAACTGTATAATATACAGAGAAGACAGCAGGTATAAAATACTGCAAATATAATTTGGGACAATTTGCTGTCTTTTCTCTCAGTCCAATCTCAATTGATAAATTACTCCTCACTAATTCCCTGCAGAGGATCTGGTAGGAAAGCTCATTTACCTAAACTTTGTCAATGCAAGATCTCTCTGCAGCAGAAAATCTGCTGTTCTCTAAAATTCTGGTAAGCAGGAGAATGGGGCAAATCCAACTGGGTATCATGCCTTGCTGGTACTGCACGTGTGCACTCTGTTGCATTTCAGATGAGCTGCCACGGAGAGCTGAAGGCATCAAACGTGACATTTTTCTAGCAGCTGCACAGAGGTCTTCCAAGGTCAGCTCCATAAGCTACTGAGTGTGGTTGGAAAGCGTGACCAAAAAAGTGACATGGAAGAAGAACTGGAGACTACAGACAATAAGGACAATGAAATGCAATGACTTATACATGACCTTTTCTTTCATTTTTTCCTGTTCAGCTTGTGCATTTCTATTTGCCAGGTGGGTGCAGATGCTCAGAGACTAGAGCATCTGCTAAGAGAGTTTACAGTTCCAAAAGTGTTTTGGAGACCTTAGATAAAGTGTTTCTGATTGTTTTTCATAATGATCTCACATCCCACGCCCTGGATTCTTATATATACTAGTTTTAGACAATATGATGTTGCTTCTGGGAACCATAACACAAAATAAAATATCCAGTTGTTATCAGAGCTGCCCAGAGCTCATTTCAATGGCTATACCATGCCATGCAACATGCAAGCTTATTGCTACCTGGGTTATACTTTGAGAGGTCAGATTTTCCTGTAGATTTCCATTAACTTTATATCCTACTTTATCTGTAAGGCCCCTTGCTATTAAGTTGAATGATACTAATGTTCTACTCTAGTTTGATGCTTAATTCTTTGTAACCCATTACAGGTATATATATATTTACCAATATGCAGTCTACATTTTCTACAGTAAATGAAAAATAAATGAGACAAAAATTTATGTAAGGTACTCCAGGAGCATCTCTCATCAAGTTGCATTCAATAAACACAGACCCAACACCATTAGACTGTTGACTCCAAATTTAGAGTCTTAAAAATCACCTATTCCTCATTATTACTGAGGCTCATGGTCAAGTGAGCCAGATAAAACCACAGGATATCTGTGTACAGACTTGCCATAGACCATGTCTCCACACCAAGGAATCTGCTGCAATCATACTGCAACTAGAATGTTTGATTTACTTTTTTATTTAATGGTGCATTTCTTCTCCAGCTCCATAAAACTAGAAGTATGGGTCTTGACCCAGCTGCTCGTGCTGGGGTGAAGCACATGGCTACAGGTTTTCCCTTCACCGTCCTACCCACATTCCACAACTCTGACACTGCACACACGTGGAGATTTGTCCAGACAATGGAAATAACCAGGGCATTTCTAAATTATCCTCTCCTTGGTGTATGGCCACTCACGTGAATTACTTTGGGATGGGACCAGATAATATCGCAGATCTCAGCTGACTGTCAGCAGCGACTAATCTGCAGAATCCCAGAAGCTCCTAGTAACCTTTACAACTCCTCTCTCCCTGGAGCTGTTGGCCAGATCACAGACACAGATGCTTTTCCCAGTAGACAGGACTGCACATCTGCCTGTTCTGAAAACTAAACCATTTCCTGCCTTAGGCCTGTCCTTTGATTTACCAACATAAAGTTGCTTAAATACCAATTAACTCAGTCAGTGAAGATACTTCTTATGACAGCTGAGTGATGCACAGGAGGCTGAAGACTAAGGATCAGAAGTTTGTGTGACACTAAAGGAACCCTCATGTGATTAAAGGTGACAAGGCAAAGGTGTCATCAAGGTGGCACTTCTAGATAAATTACAAATTTTAGATGAAGAACTTCAAGTATTTTTATATATTTTTACTAGTTACAGCAACATATTAAATGGTTTAATGTCCTATGTGGAAAATCAGTATGAATACATGAAGTTCTGTTTTAAAAGTCACAAATACGTGCAAAAAAGGCATTGACAACTCCCTTCTACATATTTGGCTATAGAGTACTGATAGATCTCTACCAGCTTGGAATGCGTCAGAATTATTTTTTGTTCAATATCTTTGAAAGACAGAAAAAAACCTGCGAGGACAAAGGGTAGAGATACTAAATGACTCTGTCCTCCTGCCTTGGGCACAGACTGCCTGTGTTCTTGGAGAAGGAGGGAAAAGGAGAGGGCTGCTTATGATTCTGGAGGTCAAAATTGCCATGCCAGCAATAATTACTATTGGCTCCTACTTTGTCTCCATTCCTCCTACTCCATTCTGGTATTTTATTTCCATTGGCTTCCTCTGTGTTAGTTTGAAGCTGATAACACATGCCATTGATGCAAAATCTGGAGGAAGACAGAAAAAAAAAAAGAAATGACGGAAAATTGATTGTTCCAGTATCAAAAAGGAAGAGCAAGCCCAAGACAAAGCTGGTAGCTGAAACACTCATTGTTTTTAAGTGAATGCCCTTGTATTGCCTATCTAAAAGCAAGAATTTGGGTTAGAAACAGGGCAGTAAACAAAGCAGGACAGGATGTCATGCTGGTTATTGTCAGACATCTCTACCATTGTTTATAGATGTTGGAATTATACCTACAGAATCCATACAGGCGAAGATGATCAAGAGCTGTATGAACAGAGCTAAGAGAACTTCATGATCTTACAATCTCCACAGCAATTAAGGGAATGGGAGTTGACTTAGGCTCCTTTTTTTGCTGCAGTTTTTCCTTTTCACTTTCCTTTATCTTAAACATAAAGTCTATTGCAAAAAGAACAAAAATCTGTCACGGAACAAAAGAAGGAATTAAATCTTCAGAGAACCTTTCAAATCATTTCACTTTGTAATGAATGCATGCCACAGCTTTTCTTGGTTACTTTTAAGTGAATGCCAGCCACAAGGTAGATGTGCATTTTCAAGGAAGTTACTTACTACAAGGCCACATTCAATTAAGTTGATGTACAGTCTTTTCCATGGTTACAAAGTAAATTTCCAACCCATTTCTGGTTCCTACCAGAAGGACCTGTAGGTTTCATCACTTTTAACTTAAGATACATTTTAAACCTTTTTTTTTTTTGTAATTTTCTCCTCCCAGATGTGTTCTGCTAGATCCTTGAAGCCAATACATTTACCCAGGCGCTGAGTCTGGTTCTAGGCATTGTAACAGGTATCTGCAACCAGCAAATTGCAAATAGAACTCCATCTCCAAACATATTGTTGTTACTCTAACATTCAGGAAGCCAAAACACAAGTTTTTGAAAAGGTATTTTATTTATTCCTCTCCCTTTATCTTACCTGCTTGCTCATACTCGTCTCCAATTAAGCCAGTATATTCATATAGCAAATAAACCCAAAGTACAGTTACTAGATGGCACAAATAATCCAAAAATCAACTCACCACACTATTACTCTTAAATATCTTACTATTAGAAACTTATGTCCAAAGTATCTTGTTACTGAATCCTAAAGTTTATCAAACAATCTACGCAGATGTATAAGATCTATAGAAGAAAAATGTATAAGATATATAGAAGAAAAATGTAAATTACGTTAATTTATTAAGAAACTTGAAACTGATTTTGTTTTAAGCCAGAAGTGTGTACAAAGCCAGAAGCAACTGTATTTTTGATGGAGTCAGGAAGCTTGATCAGGCCATTTAAGTACACTCTAGAAAACATGCTGAGCTTCAGGATCAAAACTTCATTGCATTAAAACATCAGAGATTGCCAGTCTTCATTCAAGTTAGAAGAATCACAGGTTGCATTTCAACAGCATGAGCTAGACAGCAGATTATTTGAGGTAATCTTCATCACAAGAGATAGTAAGAGACTAAAAATATATGCAACTCATCTAAAGAAGCCCTTGCACCTTTCAAAACACATCATCATGGCTTCTTTATGTCTCTAGTGCTTTGTTTTATTTGTGGTCCAAACTGCATGTTGGAGCCAGTGGAGCTTGGAAGAGTCATCCCTGGATTGGGATACTCAAATGGCAGCGACCGTGGCAATGGATTTCTGTTTACAAGCACAAGGGGCACCATGGCCCTCTCTGCTTGACAATATAGTACATGATAGGGGTCAATGGAACCAAGTTTGGGTTTTGCATATGCCTTATGCCTGGTTTTACTGTCAATCTTCATGTTACTTAATTCTCTTAGGTAACACAAACCAGAGCTCGAAACATTTTCCAGGCTGTGTAATCCAAATTCTAATCCAAGTAATCCAAGAGCCAGAGTGTACTGAGTCTGCACAGTGTCTACATGATCTTTTCATAGAATTTGTTCTGCCTTTCGAGGATAAACAAACGATCATCAGCCTGTTTCAATATATACAAGGTCTACATGCCACGATCCCTTGTCTTACATTCTAAAGCATCTGGATGCCTCCCAGGGCATTTGTTTGGTTTTTAATTAGGGAACACAGAAAGGGAACTGGGTATGAAAGCTTTTAAGATAAATACGTATTGTGAGTTAATACACTGGGAACGGAGGGTGCTGCAGCGCAAGACCAAGCCCTTTGGTCTCCAGAGGCTTCATTGCACAGCCCTGGATTGAGCTTTAGGAAGCTTCTACCTTCTTTGTAAGTTTTACTGCTTTTGCTGAAATTACGAGTTAAGCACATGCATAACAATCAGCAGAAAGCACATCGGCTGTCAGAATGAAGTGGCACGATATCACACACACAATTTATATAAAAACTCACTAAGTTTCGTGCTGATGCAATACTTTTAAGACGCAACCATAAAAGCAATGCCGTAAATCGCCAGCAACAACACGTATTTCAAAATAAAGAACTCTGTTCTGTTGCTGGCTGAACTTTTTTCCTTTTTTTAAGCTCATTTTATTAGAGTAGCTTTCCCCAGCTGCCGGCCGCCTCTCGCATGGGTGACACACATGGCGCCCGGCAGCGCTGCTATATTTAACACGCGAAGGCAGCAGTGGTGGCCGGAGCGCCGTGTTCCCCCATGCTGCCGCGTCTCCCCATGCTGCCGCTCCACTCGCAGCCTCCCCAGCTCCATGGCGCTGCTCGGAGAGGCCATGGCCGAGTGCCCGAAGGAGCAGCAGGGAGGAGAGCGGCGGCGCCGAGGCTGGCGATGGCGATGGGGACCGCGGATCTCCCGGCCAGTCCCACCACCCCCTGGCCCACGGTGTTCCCCCCGCCACACCAGGGCAGACCCTTCCCGCCCCCCCACCAACGGCCGCGTGGCGACCGTTACGCGCCGTTACTGGAGCGCGTTTAAACTTGGCGTGGTAACTAACGGTGGAAGAGTTTTCTGCGCGGCTGGGAGAGGCGGAGGTTTCGCCGCCCTTCCCACGCGCGGGGGTTTGCTCGGTGTGCCCGGGGCCGCTCGCGTTACCTGCCCGCAGCCGCCGCCTCCGCGCGCTTCCGCAGCTTGCTCAATGTATATTTTTACGAGGCGACGAGTTTTAGGGGAAGGACACGGCGCCGTGTGCAGCTCCACGTGGGCCTGGGTGGCTCCGAGCCAAGGAGCGCTGCGGACCCAGGGGAAAGGCAGAGCGGCCGCCTCGCTGACAGTGCTGCAGTGGCCGCCTTTTGGGGTGTCCCATAAGCAAGTGTGGCAAAAAAGCGTGTCCTGGGCGGCAGGGCCGGCCTGCTGCGCGTGTGGCACTTGTGCTTCCCATCCCAGCGCTGGCAGTCAGCCTGGGAACCTATATGGGCTCCTTCCCATATGGTGCCTCGCTGCGGGGCCGGATGCCAGGTGCTCGTCCGTCGCTTTCCAGCCCACACAGCCCTGGTCTTCCCCCATGTCCGAATGTTTAAAAGCACTATCTCCTGACTAAGATAGGCCTGTAAGTCTAAGAACAGCTAAGCCTAATAACCAGCATTAACAATACCTAGGATAAATTTTACTACCATCATTCTCCCTGCATGTTCTTTTTTATACAAAGCCTTTTACTGCTATCATTAAAAATAATGTAAAATCTTTCGAAATACCCCTGAAATTTGTTTTTCTGTGCATTTTTGGTGGACATTCCGTTACCCTATATGATATGTGTGCATATTTATGTACGGACGTATATGTGTGTACACACACATATGCACACACATATCTACCCTTAAAGCAAACCAGTTGTTCCACGAGCAACAGAATTAATGATGCAATTGGCTACTGAAGAAATTATAATATACATGTGATTTTTTTAAGGTGCTATTGGAAAAATATCATGGGACTCTGCCCTTTTTGTTTATCCACCTGAGTTTATTTTACACTGTGTTGCCCTATAATATTCTCCATTACATTCTGCAAAATGGAGTAGAGCAAATTAATCAAAGTGGCCCTTAAAAAAACAAGTCATCCAATTGCAAACATAAACACCTATAAAAACTGGCAGGGGATTCCAGTCCATCCTGCCTTATTTATCTGGAAGTGAGCAGCATTTTCGTCCAGAGGAAGAATTAACTGGAACAAAAAATGTTGTGAAAAGCAGAATGACTGTTTCTGTAGAAAAGCTATGGGAGATGATAACTCCTTGTTAATATTTTCAAAAAGAAATGTGATTTAATTGGTATGCAATTCCAAAAGAAGTCAATGAGATTTATCTTTCTTGAACTAGAGCTGAATTTGCACTACTCAAAAAAAGAAGAGTTCTAAAAATAACTTTTAAGCATTTTATACCTCAAAATTGAAATTTCTGCAAGGAAATAATAATCTGATAATTTATAGTTACCAAGAGGAAACCATGAGCAAGGTGGTAAGCATTGCAAAAACACCAGAAACAAAAGAGTCATATAGGAACATCCAAACAAGATTATCCCAAATCCTTAGATTTTTAGAAAAGCAAGAGCTGGTTAGTTGCCTCAAAAGACTACGAAGGTATTAAGAATGTAGTGGTAAAACAAAGCAAGATGTACATCAGTGTTAATTAGTTGAATGAAAGGCAGTATATATTCTAATTTAAGGAAAGGAGGCATGCATCTTATAGTGCAGAAGACTGTAATAAGTAGTATATACGTACTAAACAAAACACACAGAACACACTGAATACACTCTTTTACCATTTTACATTAGAAAGACCCTTTCCACAACCTTAAGAGCCTTCAACATCTTCATGTTTTTATGTGATACCTCCAGCCCTACCTGTGTTGTTGTGATCAGAGTTTTCAGACCAATTTTAATCTAATCTCATGCTATGAGTGTGTAACAGATTAGTAATCTTTCACCTGCTGGTGGATAAACTTCAAAAGATTTCCTTCATCAAGTCTTAAAATTTGCTCAGAAAAATAATGGCCAAAGACCAGTGACCACTCATCATCAAATCAACTACCCTTAATACAAACCAGCTATTTAGGCTGCTTTTAATAACAAAAAAGTATAAAAAATATTTCCTAAAGATGCTTCTACCATTTCCATGTCCATGTGATTCTCTGAAGACACTGATGCTGTTTTCTGTCAAGAATGAAGATGAAAACCATGAAAGCCTAGACCAGTTATAAATATTGATCCTTCTTATAGAGGATTTGCAGATTAAATATATTCACTTCTGCTTCATTTTAAGGTTCAAACGCCTTAGCCTTTTCAGGCAAAGAGGTCTCTGTCTTAAATATCATTATTTGCCCGATGAATAACAATACTCATTACATGTAAGTAATTAATACTTAACAGTGTATGTTTAGATTATCAAACCAAAGGACTTTTTTCCTCTGTGAAGATTCCACCTGTTGTGTGTGCATGTTCCTGTGTCAATACTGCCTTCAAAGTGTGAATTTCAATATTTCTGTCTAGTATAAAAGCGGCTACCTTGCTCAGTGATGTTCTTGCAATATTGACAAATCTGTAACTGTTTTTGTGAAAAGCATCAGAATCTCCCAGAGCTCAGCATGTTTCCGGGAAACCTTGGGTATTCTTGCACAGCCACTGCTTTCCTTTTTGCAGTGAAATGTCCTTTCTCGCTGATTGTGCAATCAAAGTAAATTGCCTAGTTTTGGAATAGTTCCCATTTCTTTAGCCTCAAATTCAAATTGTCAGCCTTCAATTTATCACTGACCATTTGTAAACTGTCAGTTCTGGCTCAAAGACTTAACAAGAACTAATTTATCATGTAATTAAAGCTAATAATACTTTTTAGGCAATTTTCTGGGTTCACAGCCTCACAGAGATTGTGTATGCTATAGTTTAATGTGCAACTCACATACAGTCTAGCTAGACTAAACAGTTTAGCCTGCCAACAGAACCTAGTATAGTCATGGGGTTCAATATTGACTACCAACCTGATCAAGAAATGTTTATTTGTCCAAGTTTGGGGGGCATGTTTGGACTCACCAATGAGCTACATATCTTACAAGGTAAATAAACAAGAAGTATTCCAGGAAATACTCCAAGAGATCCATGCTGCTGTCACCACACTGTTGGATACAGCTGCTTGGATTGCAGCTATGTCCAACAGTACCTTGGTCTTCCTTGTTGAGACTAGAACATTGCACGGGTCCTTCCACAAACAGATCAAATTCCATGTTACACCTGTCTCAGTTTTGCATTTCTCCCCCCACAGGAAGGCTTTTTTTGAGAATTGCAGATCTGGAAGTAGCCAAACATCTGTAACTGTGATTCAGTATTTGCTTTATCAGGTTGTGACTTTATATGATCATGCACATGATCAATCTGTCCACAAGAGAGAAGAGGGAACAGATTGTTTAGGGTCTTATTGAAGTGAATTCACAGCTCAGAACAACTTACTGTTTTTCTAAGGAAGAATAAATCACAGAACTTTTAACAGTTGTGTTGTATTTCCACGTTTTAACAACATTTGTTGTTATTCTCAATAGATTTTCTCTTCTTCCCTTCTCTGGATATTTCAAATATAGTATTTGATGCTATGAGCAACTAATGTTACTAAGAAATAGTTATATCATTAATTATAAGCTATACAGTAAGGCTTTTCCTTTTAATGAGGCACATCCCAACGCGTCTGATATCACAGAATCATATCCTTATCATCATCCTTAATGTTGGAAGGGACCTTTAGAGATCACCTAGTCCAAGCCCCTGCACATGCAGGGTCACCTAGAGCTCATGGTACAGAGCTGCATCCAAACAGAATTTGAAGATCTCCACAACCTCTCTGGGCAGCCTGTTCCAGGGCTCTGTCACCCTTACTGTTGAGAAATTTTTCCTTAAGTTCCCGGGTAACTTTCAGTGCTTCAATTTGTGGCCATTTCCTCTACTTCTATCAGTGGCCACCACTGAAAAGAGGCTGGCCCCATCCTCCTCACTCCCTCCCTTGAGGTATTTATAGACACTGATCAGGTGCTCCCCTCAGACATATATTGCATATGTCAAATGCTGAAATAACTTGAAACAATAGACTAAGTTAAAGGCTCACCAAAACTTTGATAAATAATGTTTTCTTTAAAATTTTCCAAATAATATATTTACCTCGAATGTAGCACTGTATGTGCTGTTACTGCACAAACAGAAAATAACCATTCTCCACCCCATTCTTTTGCTGATAATAACAGCAAGATTTTTATTACATGTACATAACAAGGAAAGTTTTTTAAAGAGTCTTATCCTTTCTACACTCTTAAGTGATGCAATGGAAATGTAGAACTGTGCTCTCATTCTGTATGTTACGGTCTTTTTCTCTCATTTTTTTTTCATCTTTTGATTTCCCACCATGTGTTTTAGCTTGGTGTTTTTATTCTTTTAGATGATTGTTTTGATTGTTCTGGGGGATTTGTTAATGGGTAGAAATGGTGCAGAAATAAGTACTATTTTCTCAATGTATTTTGTAAACTTAAGGCCACTTCTATTACATGCTTTGCACTGAATCAAATAACCAAATGGAAGTATGAAAAAATGACATCCATTCTATGAGAGCTGCCACTTACTCTATAGAGTTGTAGGGAATGAACCTGGAGGAGAAAGCACATGTTGAAATATTTTCCTCTTTTCCTCTCATTTTTGAGAGGTATTCTGTATAAAAAAGAATCGATAACACTGGATCCTACAATTTCTTTAGGCGCTTGAGACACTTTCTTCAACATCTTGAATCACAGACTGGAGAAAGTATCTTCTTGCGTTAGAAAGGGAAACCTGCAAAACATACATCTTGATCCAAGTGAGTCTTACAGACTCTGAAAACAAGGCTCTGAAGATAAATAAAAATAACATACAATTCAATATTGAAAAATCTGATGAATTTTAATAAGCTATCCTGATTTTTGAAGATTTAACATGTGTTTGGGTGAGGTTCACGATACTAATTGTAAATAATTTGTACAGCATATGAATGCAGGATATCAGCCCAAATGGCTGGACTATCACTAAGTCATGAAAAGCATTGCAAAGGGATGACAGAAAGTGAAAAAGGAAAATAAAGAACACATTTCTCTAAGCAATCTGGCAATGCTGCCAAAGGAAACACACTATATAATATGAAGTTCACTTAGGTAGCTATAAGGATTGGGTCATTAATTCTATTAACAGTGTTTTCAGGGAGATCGTATCTGAAGAAAAGCACTTAATGGCACCTTTAATGCCCTTGGGAGCTGGCCTGGCTGGTAACTTGGAGGGAGGAGGTTAGGCTGTGGCCTCCTCCACCTTCTCCACATGGGTCCTGGCCCTGTTATTCCCAGCCAGGAATTCTCTGAGGAATGCAAATGTCGTGAAAATGGAGGCATTCCCGCTCATCAACAGGATAATGCCTATCTGGTCACAACACAATTATTTGGCAGAACAGAAAATTCACGTTTTTGCTGTCTGGAATACATTTAGCCACTAGATAAATAAGGGATTTTATTATCCAGGGCAGGTTGTTCTTTAATCTTTACAAGTACAAACATAGAGGGAAAAAAGTTTACAAAGGAGAAAAAAAAAAGGTAGCCAAGAAATATTTGTAGTCTTGCCCAATGAAAAAACTTAGTATATTTTATTGGATTGAACAACAACAAAAGATCATTCAAATAAATCACAGAGAAGTAGTGTGCATCCGTAAATAATTAATTACTCATTTGCAATAAAATAAGGTTTGAAGAGTGCTACGTGCTCTAGGTGACCCTGCATTTGCAGGGGGGTTGGACTAGATGACCTCTGGAGGTCCCTTCCAACTGTAACCATTCTATGATTCTTTGATTTAAGAGTATATTTACTTAAACACCAGGTGACAATTTTTAATCCTTTCCTTCAGTTTGCAGGTTTATTTTCTTTAGAAATCTTGGTAGGTAGAGTCATTAATGAGAGTTGTTGCCTTCCCACTGCAGCAGGAAAGCCTTGGGGCAGCAGTTGCCATGGGGCAGCGCTCGCTGTGGGGCGGCGGGATGTGGGCCTGTCCTCTGACAGGGCCGAGCAGGGCTGCCGGGGGAGTGTCGGGGGAGTGGCAGCAAAGCTGCAATCACCTTCTGCTTTCCTGGCCCTGCTGAGGTAACCGGGCGCCTCCTGCAACCTGTGACAGGTTTCAGCTGTTGAGCAACCAGGGCCGTGTCAAGGGAGGCTCTAAAAGTGGAAAGCGCCCATGCCAAGGAACTTGCCCAGCCTCCGCAGCAAGGAAAACATACCTTTTTGTTGCAGTTATCAGCAGGTTGCTTACATATTAACTGCTGCTCTACAGGCACGTGTGCACAGAAACTGATCACTGACTTAATGTTTTCTCTCTGGGGGTCAGACTCGGCCTAGGTGCTTAGGGTTTGATTTGCCATAGTGAATTGCATGGATTTCCTCAGGAGGCTACGTTAGGTGACTGGCCGATGCCCAAACAGACAAGCTGAGGTTTTGGCACCTTGAAGAAAACGAAATGTGATCATGGGCGGATGAGATCATAAGATGATGAGGAGATCAACTGCTTTTAAGTGTGACACTGCAAAAGTGACACTACTACAATTATCAGTTGTGTATGCTCTGGAAAGGCTTCTGAAACATAAACCTTTCTCATTTCCCAACAGCAACAGAGCCCATAAACTGTGTGATTTAATGATTGCAGACACTGAATTGTCTTGAGAAGTCTAAAGTTTCACTTTGGAGAAGGAAAAAGTTATCTTGCCCCTGTTTTTATAAAGAAAGGCTCAAATAACTACATACACTCACTGTTTCACTGAGCTTCCAGGATGCTCAGAAAAAAAAAAGAAAAAAAAAAAGTTTTGATGATACATTCACACTTTACAATGAATCTCTATATAAAGATATCCAGGTTCTCTTTTAGCAAGCTAGCTTTTGATTCTAGAAGCAGGGTAACTGTTCAGGTAGGGCTTTCGTTTACTGCTATTAAGTTTTTCATTACATTCGAGCTTGTTCAATTATGGTTTGGTGAGGCTCTTTTGCACTGCATCCCATTTGTGCACTGTAGATGCATTGTGAGATACAAACATTTCAGCTGTTTCCACATCAAAAGCAATTCCACACCAATGCTTTTTGTCTCAATCAGTAGTCTATTGTTTTGACTATCAGCAAACATATTAGCTGCAGTTCTGCACAGTTTGAGCTGAATTCTGGAGAACCAACCTACCAGAGCCTCCAACATCTCTAAATCGGTTCCTGTGACTCAACGTGTCTCTGTCACCCAGATAACTGACTGACATTTCTGCAAAGTCATTTTTCAGAGGAGGAGGCTACTTTTAATCAGTTTTCCCAGGAAAAGTCTCCTGACCTTTGGGCTGCTGCGGAGTCCCCCACACAGCTCTTCTTCCCCTACTCTGTGGCCGAAGATGTGAGAGAAGAGCTTCCCACAGGAAAAGGGTGGGAGAGAGCAGCCAGATGGGGAAGACTTAAACGGCCCTTCTGCCCTTGGAAAAGAAAAAGTATAAATATATACTGACACATTTGAAGTTCAGCTCGGCCTAGTGTGGTGGGAAGGAAGTTGTCTGATTCATTCAGGCCCAGTTATACCACCGGGAAACCATAACGTCAGCACACTCTGCTCCCTCTCTGCACAGCTATAGCACTCTAATCAGTTACTGAGATATTCCCCAAGGAAAATTACGTTTACAACTGGGGCTTGCAGGTGGCTACAGAGATGCCACACTATTTCATCATGACTATTTCGTGATGAAGCAAAGGTATTCTTAAATGATAAGGCATAAAAAGATGGTTTGGATATTGCACATAATTTATCTTCATTTTTTATAACATTTGCTCTTATGAAGTTGTTTCTTCACTTGAAAAATGTCACCTAGAGGTATTTCACAGTTGCCATTGGATTTCACACTTGACCTTGTCGGCCTCCTGTGCTCGGTGGTGCGAGGCACCAACACAACAGCTCAGTTGCCCCGACCTGAGGTTACTATTCATCAGTAAGAGATGACGTGAAAATGTGAGCTGCAAAATCATTTGAACAGATCAAAGGAGAGCTGATCATAAATATAGGGTATTATTCATACGACAGGTTTGTATGCACTGCCTTTTTTCACACCGCCATGTAACATACATGATTCATACACTGTTTTTCTTTTCCTCTTTTGATACGTAAAATGTGGTAACTTTGACTAACAAATGATGGAAGATGTTTTTTTCACATTGCAGCAATACTTGTGCTTTTTCCCCTTTAATCATCCACGTGCATAACTATTATCTTTCCAATTGCGGGTTCCTAAGGTCACTGTTTCAATGGGGAACATCTGCCTTTACTCAATGCTGATTAAATTAAATTCACCAGAGGAACTGGGTCTTCTCCTAGTCTTACCTGTGGTTATTCTACTGGACTCCTAAGTTTGCTGACCTATGAAGCAAACACAAGACCTGAGCTCATAGGGAGAACTTGGAGTGCTTGTTTTAACCAAATAAGCCTATTTATCTGAATACAATATTTGGTAGATGTAAACAGTGATTAGCAGTGAAGGAAGCTCAGTTCACACAGTTCAGACTTGCAAGCATTGAAAATCTTGAAGGTGCTTTTCTAATAATGTTATAAGATTTTGTTTTATTACTCGTGTTGTAGTCATGTTAAAGGTAATTCATATTCCAGTGATTCAGCTAGCAGAGGGAAAGGTTTAATTTGGAACATTTCCTATCTGCCATACACACAGATGCACATTCTTTAATGAGGTGTTTTCACATTTGCAAGGACCTCTGTAGAAACCCAGAGCAAGAGCCAATTCACGATCATGTATGAAGGAGGAAGAAACTCTGTCGAGGGCAGAAAGTACTAAAACTTGGCTTGAAAGTCAAACATGGAAAAACTTTCACAGCATTACTCTCAAAAGGGGACGGATTGTTAACTTTTCAAAAGTTATTTTTATTCTTCCAAATTAATTTTGTTTCAGGATACAAAATAATTTGCAATATTTTGCAATATATTGTGATAATTTGCAATATAATCATCTTGCATTGATCTTCCTTTATCACATAGTGGGAAGGACATATTGCTGTCAGAGGACAATTGCTCTCAGCAGAAGCTGGCTCTGGATACACACTACTGCAATCTGCACTATAAACACCAAAAAGAGAGTCTCTGCCCTGACAAATGGAAGGTTAATGGGAGAGATGATTGCAGCATATATATCAAAGGGTAAGTTTCAGGGTGAGAGAGGAACTGTTTAGATTGGCAAAAGAAGACGTTGGCACAAGCAGCCAAATTTGGGTGGCATTTATGAGTCAGTTCCTAATTCTTCTTAGTGGTGGTGCAGGGGGCAAATAAAGTCACTATTTCTAAAATGGAGGTATCTAGGTTTATGAGAAAGATCATATAATGAGGGAGCTCAAAATAGTCAAGGACTAAACACAATGATCCAGAAGGTCCATTTAAATCCTTTGTCTCTCTAAAAGGCTGAGTATATTTTTAAATATTACCGTAATTTTGGAAAGCAATGTATGTGTGTTTGTAATACTGCCTGGGAAGCATTTGCCCCAAGCACAAGGATTTAGAATCAATTATTTTTTTCTTTTTATGTATGCTTTTCACAAGAACGAGCACACATGGATTGCATTTATTTCTCAATAGAAAGAGTGCAGAAAAAAAAAAATCGTGTCAGTACTACTTCAGGAAGCAAGGCATGCAGCAGAGAACAGAACTGAACTAATTTTAACTGCATAATAACTGTTTGGATTAGCAGCTCAGCACTAAAGGCTATTTAAGATATAATGCTTAGCACCCTTGCAAATGACTTGGACACTGGCTCTATCAGGTCTAAAAGCCACCCTTTGCAGAGCCATTTCATTCATCAGTGCTCATTGTGAGAAATATATAGAGCATGACCTATTAATCCTGGTGTGGAAGGCTGTTCTGGCCAAAGGTTTGCAGGGAACAGGCCATCGAAAGCAGCAGATTTCTAGAGCTGAAGGTGGCTGCATTTTGTAGCCAGGCAATTTCTGCTGCACAACCATTAAATGTCTCTGCATTTACATGTGAGAGAGAGCACAACACTCCCCTATAAACCTACAACTTACTCTTCCATGTCTGAACTACAGTTTTACAGAAGTAGATTTAATAATTGTACATACAATTTCAGACTTGCAGTAAAACTCTCACATATTATAAATGACCACCTCAGGAAAATGTGAAAAAAAAAATGTGAGTCAATAAGATTTTATTACTTTTATTCAAGCAGAAAGACTTTAAGACAATTAATGACTTCTGCTGAAATTAGACTTGGACAAGGCCATTTAGCAGGATAAAAGATAGTCTGTTTTAAAATAGAGGAAAGAAGAGTTCAAATTGCTAATGTTGAACCTTCATTACCACAGAACTACAGAAATTTGGAAGGAAAACTTTACAGGAAAATTGAGTGATAAAGCACATGATAAAGCAATGATTTCTTAGCAGATATTTTATAATCTCTCTGTGGTGTCACTCGGGCTAAAGGGCAACTAGCTGCAGTAGAGAAAGAAAAAGTATAGGATTTATTTTAGAAAAGTGACTGTGTCCAGGAATCTTATTGGAGTCCAAAGAATGCTCTGCCATGGGCAGAGAGAGGCAGCCTATTTGTATGATGCTGTTCTCTACGTCTAGCTCAATGCTGTTGAAGTAAAGAATGATCAGCTTGCAACCCTTAAGTTTCTGTTTCTCTGTTTTAACTTTCAAGTACCACCAAAGAGTTAAACCACAGATCCTGCTTCCTTCAGGGCTGCAGCTTTGGGAAGGAAAGCACACCTCAGGTATTGGAGAATCTAAAAAGCCTCTTGTCCTATGGGGATTAATACTCTTAGAAATGGGCTATAAGCAAATGAATCCTGCACAGGAAATGGTGAGTGATAGTGGGTAGTGAGAACAGATAGGAAACTGAAAAGAGGACAGTGTCTGACTCAGTCAGTGAGATCATGGATTGTCAAGGGGACTCAAACACAAAACCTTGTTGAGAGCCCAGCCAAGTGTCCCAGGGTTACGCAACGCTCAGTAATGTTTAAGAAACAAGCCAAAATGTCCCCCAGAGGTTAATAACCTATATTAATCTATCAAAATGGCCCCAAGAGGTGCTATTGTGCAAGAGAGTACCACTGAGAGCCATATAAAAACGTCATAAGCAGGGAGATTGTGGTCATCTCAAAGCACAAAGAAAAATTCTGGTTGAAGCTACGCACTTCAAACCTTGCCCATATCAGTGTGATGTTTCTGTATTTCTGCCTCCATTGATCTCAGTAGATTGACTCCTAGAAGGGTCATTTCTATGGCCCTTTTATCCAAAATGCTTTGTAGCAAGTGGAGAAACTTCACCATGTAATTTCTTGCCAAACAGCATCAAAGTTGATACTTAACTTTCCCAGGTTCAAAAGTGTTCTGCATGAGTAAATCACAATATTTATTTTGCCACTGCTCCACTCAATGTGTTAGCCACCTAATGTGTGGTTTTAAAAGACAATAGTACTCAAAGACCTACATGATGTCAAAATATTTGTAATTTTCAATAACAAACATATAAATATGAATTTGACCATTCCTTGTAGATGGAAAGGAGGCATTATGTCAGAACAGAGAAACCAGGAATGTGACAAAATACTTTGCGGAGCACCAGCTGTTCAGCCAAATCACTAGATCAGGGCGCTCTTGTCCTGTGTTCTCTGGATAGCAGCCAAAACTCTGGGTGTAAATTTGCCCTAAGCCTCAAGTTCAAGCTGGTGAACTCTCCTTTTATTTGTGTAAGAACTTTCTGCTCTGTGACTACAGACTGTGACTTTTCCTGATTTAGGGACATTCGTAGCATCTCTTCTGTGCAGATTCTTTGCAGAGGTCACATTGCAACTTGCTGCTCAGGTGAGGTTCTCATCTCCTCTCCCCAAAACTTCTGGGCACCAAATTATGCCTTAGACCTCTACCCTCGTGCTTCCCTCTCTCACTGTTTCACATACATCCCCACACATACACTCATCTCCCATATATTCTCTTACTATAAGAATCATATAATCATAGAAATCAGACTATTTAAAATAGAACCAAGTTAGCACTTTTTCTTGAAAAAGATCATCATTAAGTCACTCTCACTTCCTTGTAGTGAGAAAAACAGACTTCCTTAGAAAAGTAGACTAGGTATAGTTCCTACTCATTACAATTTTGCATATATATATCTCCAGCTTTGTGGGAAAATCTACCATTGGACTACACAGAAATTTGCCAAAAACCCAAGAACGACGAAAAAATAGAATAGAATAAAAAAGCTAACAAAAGTTTAAGACATTCTGTATTGCTAGGCACCCTTCCAACACATCAGCCTATTCAGGGCAGCCTTTCCCATGCCCGCTATGGAAGCCAGAAGTGTTGCAGCACGTTAACAGTTAGAGTCCATGCGCCGGGCCGGTTTCACTGTCCACAGGGACCGACGCGCACATATGGGGATGGGGGCGGATCTGGCAGGGCCGTGTGGGAGCCAGCTCCTCTCTCAGGAATCGGGAAGTGGGGAAGATCATCCAGAAGTGGCTCTGACTGTCACTGTCACTCCAGCTTGCAAGGGTCGTTTCCCACTCAACTTGCTGCCAAGTCTGGCCTAGCTCGCTGTGAAAATGCCTTCAGACTTAGCAATGCTGTGAGGAGATGGATGCTGACCCTCCTCTGAGCTATAGGAGACAGTACATAGGACATTTACACTTCAAAACTCCACACTGCTAGTTCAGTTGGCTGGTCTTCCTCTCTGGACTCACTTAGCACGTGAGGCAGGACCTATTTCAGGTATCCTGAGTGAGGGACACTTCCACTTGGCACTTAGTGGTTGTGGAGCCAGACTCCCTGAGTTGGCCCCTGAAGGCCTGGGCCTCCAGGAGGGTTATGTGAAGGGCAGCATGGATTGAATTGCTGCAGAGAATGGACTATGGGGGAAAAAATCCATCTCTCCTTCTCCTCTTTAGTGATGAATGACAGAGAACAAGAGTTTTGACTGTCAACCACCTCTCAGTCATAAGGGAACGAGGGGAAGTTGCTCTGAGTCCTAACATACAACGACTGAAAAGTGAGGTTCTGATCTATGGCTATAGAAAAGATTAAGAAAAAATTGCTAGTAAAAAGACATAGTTGTCAAAGATGATAATATAGTATCACAGTGAACCAGCCCTTTTCAAAATTTTCATTCACAGAATATATGCAGTAGTTGCACACTTATTCAAAGAGGACAAAAAAATATCATTTATTCAAAATTCAGGCCTGAAAAGTGAAGCATCGTCCCTGGTAAGCGCTGACCCACTTCAAGCCTCTCATTTGAAGCCACTTGACTCTGTGTGAGTTCAGTGTACTGCAGAATTTGATTGTTAATTAAGAAATGGGATCCTCCATTAAAAGGGAAGGAGTAGTTTAGGGTGAAAAAGCATACAGCATTGTTCAGAGAAATGAAGACTTGCAGCTGTCTTACACAATGTATCATCTAGCAACAGTAACAGAACAGATTTTCTATTCTTAGCACTAGTTAACTTTTTTTTCCTTTTTTTTTTCTTTTTTTTGTAAATACAACTTGGAAGACATTTTGCCATACTTCCTCCCAACAATACTCTGATGCTTTTTTTTTTATTCCTTCTGATGAATAGGAGTCCTCATTCTGTTCTCATTTGCACCCTCCCAAGAAGACTAATTTTATCAAAATGTTTTTCAAAGGAGGTCTTAGACTTGCTGCTACCTAGTTCTATATCAGAGGCTGCACTCAAGAAAAGGTGATAGTGACAGAAAATATCTGGAGCACAGCTATTTTTTATTCTTTTTTTTCTTTTTAAAAACTAGGAATGCTTCAAGTTATACAGATTTTTTAAAAGTAAACACAGAGGAAGTAACTGCTTCACCCATAACTACCAGTAAGAATAGGCATGAAGAAAGTCTATGTCTCAAAGTGCCCCTTCAAATGCAAAGAAAAAGAAAAAGGGACAGGGAGGAGAAAGTGTAAAAGGAAAAGACTCATAAGTCTCATAGTATGCAAAGTAATAGTTAATGTATTTTACAAAATGAGGTAACAAAATCTATTTTTATTGTTTTCTTGATATATTGGCAGGATATCTCAGAGTAATACTTCTCCATTTGCTTGAGTGATATGACAGCTGTAAATTCCCAGAGGAAAAAAAACCCATATTGTGTAGCAGGCTCAAAAAATATCTGCCAGAAAAAGAATCTCCTGCCTATCCATTAATATGTTCAGATTATAGATCCTAAACCCTTAAATATGTATCAACAGAGAGCATAAAACAGTGCAGAATTTGGCAAATGCCAAACTTTGCAAAGTTCTGAAAAGATCCAGCCTTCTACTCCATACTTTGATTTCTCATGTTAATACTAATATACTGTATTGTATGTATGTATATCAATATAATCTACTGAAGAATTATTAATTTACTGAATAATAGAACAAATGAGATTATGATAAAAGTCACTGTAAATTGTTAATATTTTATTTTATCTGAATGACATGGCACAGAGATTATTATACGTTTCATACCTACAGCTACTGCCATATCGAAATCTATCGAAGGTCACAGGAGAGGGAGAACCACTTATCATTTAACAACTGGAAAATTACACAAAGTTCTAAGTTACACAGACCTTGGAGTCCTGCTGAGCTAAATCCACACCACCTCTTTCTGTTTAAATAAGCCCAAGTGTTTTGCTTGATTATGTTTTTCTGAATCTCTCTCCAGATTTGATATTGGCAAGTATGTTACAGTAGAAAAGATTACTGTATTTTGTATTTAGCTGTGCATCTGCTAATCATTTCTTCCACTTATCTTATCCTATCACCAAAACCTAGCTTTTGATGGTCACATTAACATAAAGTCACACTGACATATTACCATGCACAGTAAAAAAATACCCAGGTGTTAATAAGCAACAAACTAGCAAAACCAACAAGTCCTTCCAAACAGGACCCTGTAAATTAACTCAATTAAAACCCAGGCCAAGAAGTGGAGAGCTCCCTTGTCTTAATCAATTTTATAGGTTTTTTATCAGCAAGATAAAAAAACAAGTTCACTTTCGAAGAGATATCTTTGGGAATCTTTCAAGTTTAATTTCAAATAAATGTTTAACCATTTGTGGAATACGCAGAGCTTCTGTTCTAAAAGAATATTTTCTTAACTTTGTGGGATTTATTTATTTATTTGTTATAAATTTCATGTATGAGGAATTGTCTTATTATAGTCTTATTGTCTTTGTGTTATTATTGTCTTATTGTCTTTGTGTTTCTCTCATCTAGTTCTCTCCGCTCTTTTTTTGTCCTCTTTTTCGTACTAAAAAAATAAAAAGTAAACTTTTCCACTAATGCAAAATTAAGGATGATAGTTCAAAAATGACTTAAATACGAAAGAAATAAATGATCTGAACTGCAAACATCTCCAGGAAACATTCCAGGAAAGGGCTTGTCCAACAAAAACTGGATATTTTGCCAAGAAAAGAAAATATCAAAAGCCAGAATATCTTCAAGAAGCAAAGTTATCTTGAATAGCAACATTTTCTTGCTATTTTGTGAACTCTTGTAAAATGCAACAAAAATATTATGAATTCAAATACTTCAATTAAAGATAGAAATTCTAAACTCATATAATATGGAGATTATAATACAGAAGCTATAGCTGTACATCCAGAGAATTTCAGATAAACGGTCCTGACATTTATTTTCCTTGAAACAATATAGATTAAATGCTGCAGACAGACATTCCTGAAGTTCAACCTGTGCAAAACAAAAATACAGGCACCACATTCTCTAAGCACCAGCACTGCTAAGGTACTTCTACCCCATCACTTTGCCAAGGAATCGGCTTTATTCTCTCTTCCTGACCCCCCTGTCAGAGATGCCTCAGACGGGGCATCTAGGGGGACACTAGATCCCCTCCAGCCGTGCTGTGGGTCTCCTGGGAGGAAGCCTCCGTGGTGGAGCGCTCCTCGGTGCATGTGTAAGTTGCCAAGTGCTATTCTGTCCCTGCCTAAAACTTTCCCAGCATTTTCCCAGAGCATTCGGTTCTCAGGAAATCCCTGAGATGCCCTCATTCCTCCTGGGAGTCATTGAGGAGGATGCTATAAAAGCCAGAGTCCTGTTTGCCAGAAAGCAGCCAGTTCAGCATTTGGCCTTTATCATTTGGCTGTTCGTTCTTAGTAAGGATGAAGATGCCTGTGGGACACAGAAGAGTGACTTGGGGAATAGAAGAAAAAAAGTTTGTTCAGCGGTGTTTGGAAAAAGCTGAAGATTATGTTGACGGGGAGATCCAAACAGCTTCTTCTTTTTCATCCAGGGATGCTGACTCACATTTAAGAAACAAGGCAGGTCAGGAGCCATAGCATGTATCCTGGGGCAGCTTGCAAATGTGTTCATGACACAAAGTGGGGCACCCTACCTGTGGTAAAGAAGTCACTGCATCAGAAGGTATGGGACCTGGTCTTTATGGGAACTCCATGGGGACAACTGTGACCTATTCAGAATGTCTTCAGCCTTCATAGGCTGTTACAAAACTTGAATTATTAACCCCAGCCATTGTCCTTGCAGCTTCAAGAAAAGCAGAAAGGGAAGGAGACAGACCTCCTTTGCTGCACAAGGCACAAATATCTCATGCAATTTGCAGAACTCTGGACTGTATATATCTTGTTGACACTGTCAGGGTGGCAGAGCAGTGAAACAGGTTGCCCAGAGAGGTTGTGCTCTCTTCAAAACCCGCTTGGATGCTCCCTGTGCAATGTGCTCCAGGTGACTCTGCTTGTACAGGGCGCTTGGACTAGATGATCCCCAAATGTCCCTTCCAAACTCAACCATTCTGTGATTCTCTGAGATCAAGGGTATTCTGAAGCAATTTCCCAGGCCTTAAGAGCACTTCCATGTAATAGTAGATTAAATCTTTGCTCTCAGTCCATCATTAGTGAAGTGCATAGTTACATTGATAATTTCTACTGCATGTGTAGTTCCAAGGAAAGATGCACCTACATCTTATGGGGATGCATATGCACCCTCCTCAAATACTTCTGTCTGTAGTCACCCATACAGAGAGTAGGTCACGTGACAGAAATATCAAAATGATGATGCATCATAAGATTAGAGAACATCATCTTTATATTAACAAAATAATCATTTTCAAAACCTTTCCTTCTTCTCAGCTCTGAGGGTTTTCATTAATATCTCCTGTTCGCACTGGGGACTGAGGAGGGGAGTTGTTTCCCCACACTTCTGCAAACAGGGGCAACATCTGCCTGTTGCTCAGTCACCCCAGCAACCTCCCCAGTCCAAAGCTGGATCACTCACATATTGCTGGAGCCCTTGCACAACCAGCAGTCCAGCAGGAAAAGAGAACAGTGTGTTGGAACAATCCCCTGGACACTCCCCTCGGGCAACAGATTGCATCAAACAGTGTTGTTCCAGGCATAATCTAGGGAAATAATTGACAGTGATCTAGAGCACGGATCTAATACTATGCAGGGTAAGAAGCTACTGGGAGTTAGAGAAAAAAAGACGTTTCCTGAGCTTTTCAGAAGAGCACATGCGAGTTCAATCATAGCACCCTTCCAACCTGAACACTGGGTTCCTATGACTCTTGCTTAATCAGCCGTTTCTCAGAAAGCTAAATTGCTTGTCAAGTAACTGAAAGATTATCACTTGATCTGAATCTCCTTTTCCCAGAACATTACTAAGTAAGACTTTTCTGACTGTACTTTCACAGTGTCAGCTTATCTCCTTAACACCGCAGTAGATAAGGTGCCCAGGCAATCAATTTCTAAATCAAAAGGATGTCAAGAAGCCCAAGTGAGCCAGAACGGATTCCTGCCACTTACTGCGATTGCTGCTTGTCAGTGAGATGGTAAGAAGCACCTCAGCTTTGGCTGCTCTGCATAAATGTTCAAAGAATTTCAGTTTCTTTTACTACTTTATAAAAAAAAAGTAAGAAAAACATTTCAGCAAATCTTTTTTTTACTGTATTTTTGGGGAAATGCCCTTTCTGGTTACTCTACACATAGCATCTGGGCTCCTTCAAAGTTTGGAAGCTAATGCAAAATTGCTACTGTCACCACAGACTCATGTATAAATCTCATAACTTGAAGGATTGCATTTGTTTTGCTGACAAATGACCACAGGTCAATGGCAAGTTTCAAGATAAACTAAGTCTCAGTATTTTAAACATAGCTTTAGATAATTCTTACACAAAGACCATGGGATACTGTTCCTTGGTTACCCACTTATTCTATTTCCTCTGTTCCTTTTTTCTCCTAACTCCAAGTACACCATGTCCCTTTCTTTTTCTTCACATTGGGAAAAAATGCCTTGTGTAGACTATTAAATTTCATTGTAAAATGTTCAAAGCTACCCTAATATCATATTTTTATTTTTCATGCAACAATACTCTTTCTTTCACAGAACAGACAGTTGTGATCTACATTGATCTCAGGAGCTTTATTTTCTTTTTGCAGGTGTTTGCTGACCATATGACTGAGCGTCACAAGATGAAAATATGTTCCTTTTATTTTTTTCAATAACTTTCTCTTATGAGTTAAGGGATATCATTTCTGTAACTAGGTATCTAGATGAGACACCGTAAAGGTAATCAATGTATCACAGATGATGTTCACTGGAGAATCCCTATGTGGCTCTCCAATTGTTGTTATAGTGTCCTAACAACTTCTTCTCAAAGAGAATCCATCATTCCTGGATTAGGTCTGATTTGCAGTATACCCAGTTGCAACATGTCCTATTACTGAATGGAAAAGCAATATATTCTTCATGAATATTTTAATGAAAAGGATATGTTATGTAAGAAAATAAATACACGAGCTGTTCTTCTAAGTTTCTGTACGTGACTGGAAGTCGAAATTAAGAGCAGGCCTGCTCAGGTCTGGCCTAGCACTGGGGCTCCTCTTTTATCCTCTAGCCGCAGTCACAGCAGTGTCCTGCTACAGAAGCAGTGAAGAGCATAAAGAGATAAAGCCATGAAGAGATAAAGCAATTAATTTCTGGCAGACTGCTGAGATGATGTAGGATGCATCTCCACATATGAATCTACTGAATGAAGTAAATCTCTAAGCAGCATTTACACAACTTCCGGATTTAAGAGCGCTGAATCCTCCCGTGAAAGTGTCTTTTTCCCTGCTGGCTGCATTGGAAATGCCTTTTGCCCATTTCTGACCCTCCATGTGCTTTGTTGCCCTAACAGCTGTACCCTTAATGGCATACGACATATGAGCCCAGGTACCTCATTGCTGACCTGCCAATGTGCTGCAATGGCTTGTTCAAATGTGCCCTATTATGAATAATGTAGCATTTCATGTTTATTATATTGCAAGTAATAAACATCACTGAAAAGAGCAGAATATTTTCAAAAAGCAGTCTGCACACTGTGTTTAGAGTAGCTAATTGTCGTGATCTTGTTGAAACTCATGTAATAGTCACCCACTATTTGCCAAAATCCTCCCTCAGGTGGGAGAATCCTCATGTTAGTAATTGGCCTTGCATCCTGAATTTTATCTATTTTATTTATCTCCTACCCATTTCAAACTTGCAACATACCTAGTTTCCAGAGGTCTGTTGGCATTCTTGTGGATATTTGTTTTTATAACAATGCAATCTTAAACATGAACAATGTTTTGTAATGAGGCAAAATGAAGGATCCCGTTGAATAATTCCTGATGGAAATGTTAAAAAGTCAACCCTAGTAAGAGCTGGGTTAAACAATAAAGCGCAAGCTGCTCCCTGGATCCTTACCTTGTCACATGCAGCTTCTGCCAGATTAACCAGAGAGAAGTTTGTGCCCACGTAAAAGGCCAGCAAGGAACTTGGGTTGTGTCTGTTCCCTGAAGAAGTTCAAGAGTTACCTAACAAATAAAAACAGACATGCTGTTTCTGAATCCGGGGTACTGATTATCCAGGGTGCAAATGCTCCAAACACACCTACACACTCTGCACGTGCACCTGCATGTGCATTTGGATGACAAGCTGACCATGAGACAGTAGTGTGCCCTTGTGGCCAAGGAGGCCAGTGGGATCCTGGGGTGCATTAAGAAGAGTGTCTCCAGCAGGTCAAGGGAGGTGATCGTCCCCCTCTACTCA
>JAUBOD010000658.1:661565-673798 GCA_032353885.1 Nothura maculosa | reverse complement strand
AATGGATCCCTCAGAGGGTCTCACCAAAAGCTACTAGTGCACTTCAATCCTGGTGTGCACTGTTCACTGTTGTTTTAGTCTTAGATCTTTCCTGAGCAGATGCTGTTTGCTGTGCCTGGAGGCACAGAAGTTCTGTAAAGTAGACTTTTTTACTACATCTGGATTCATGGTAATTATTTTGAAGCTAGTGTTTCACATACAAACAGCTACTGTATTCAAGAAGACAATTCTTCTGGACTATTGGACAGTGAGATTCTGCTTTAGAGGGGAAAAAAAAAAGAAAAAAGACAGGATGATAAAGGTACTTACTGGGATTTATATCAGCTTTGGCTTTTAGTCTAGAGACCAGAACCTGGCCTAGCATGCTTGGCAGTTCATTTGCTTTTCCTCCAAGATTCCCTCAAGGAGGAAAGAAGCATAAAAATCCCTTAACTTTACACTCCAGAGAACTGAGGTGAGGAAGCAGTTAGGCACTTTCCCAGCATGGGAAGCACATAAGAGACTCAAAGGCAAAATCCCAGCTTCCAGCTCAGTGTAATTTTCTGCTGAAGCACAGTGAAATATTTCATAGGGCTGTACTACAGATGAAAATATTTGTGGTCATTTAGTCAACTGGGATCTTTTGTGGCCTTATGCAAGCGGAGCCAAGCTGCTGCCAAGCTAGGGAGAAACTGCTGGGACGTTACTGCAAGCTTCAAAGTGTGCCAGATCCACCTTGTGATAACTTTAGCAGTCAGACACCTAACTTGGGGAAGGATGAACAATGTAAATATACTACAGAGCCAATGGCTTGGCAGATAGGACACTGCCATCTTCTGGATGTGTTCTGTTAGCAAAGGCAATGCTTATGAAAAACAAAATGAGATTAAAAACAAATAACCTTCATGTTCTTGCAGCAGAGAATAAGGAAGAGCCCTGTTTAAACTGTGCAGTGTCCATCTTCACTGGTGAAGCTGGTTCTCAAAGTGGGTGACACTGAGGCCAGAGCCTGAGCAACCCGCTGTACTGCAATGTGCTGCAAACAGAGCCCCCATTGCTGTTCATTTTGTTGACACTGATAAACGCTTCCTATTTATACTCAGTTTCAATCACTTTGCTTTACTGCTGTAGACCATGAGCTTTATTTTGATGTGAGTCTGTCTGCTGTTGTTTTTCACCTCGCTTTTCCGTTTTTTCAGCTCAATGCTATGGCAAACAGAGCAGCGGGAAAGGGATATGAAAATGAAGACAACTATTCCAACATCAAGTTTCAGTTCATAGGCATTGAGAACATCCACGTCATGAGAAGCAGTCTGCAAAAAATGCTTGAAGGTAATGCTTTTTACCAGAAAATAGAGAAAAGACTTGATTCTCATACAAATCAGAGTAACTTCTCTGAAAACAGCAGTGCTGAGAACTGGTATGAAAGCAGAACTTGTGTTTCCCTCCTGGCTAATGGAACTTGTGCAATGGACCATTGCTGCAAAACGTGATGTTCTCCTGATTGCACAAACAGCTTGTTTCACTCATGAAACCCAGATACCATTTACTTTAATGGCAGACATATTAAGAGCTCTCTATGCCTTACTGCTGCTTCTTTTCTCCTCCTTATTCTTTTGTGGCTTACAGCTTGATGGTATCACGGAAAAACAAAAACACAAACAAACCTGAAAAAGCCTTATGACTTATATGACTTTTATAGCAATAAAAAAATACAGATTTTCTTTTAAACTCTGAAAATGCTGAATTTTCTTACTTGGTCAGTAAATAACTCTGCATTTTAGACCATAAATTTTAATAGAAATCTATATATGCTCTGTATAGAGCATGTCACATCAAATGTATTTGCAGAACTCAGTCAGTGGGTGTAACCATTCATAGTTTCTGAACAGAAGTAGTAATTATTTTATAAATACTGAGCAGTGTATAAGCTAGCACATCTGAACTGCCACTTCGTGTTTGGATTACATTACTGTTTAGAGGCCTTCTGGGAAAGAGGCAAGAAGAAATCCTTGACCCAAAATTAGGTTTTTTTTTTGTTTTTTTTTTTTTAACAAGCAAATAGTAAAAAGTGCTCCCCACAGCCCCAGTGTTTACTCCACGTGTCTCATCAGCAGAAGACACAAAACCGATTCGTTCACCTGCTGGATCAGCGTGATCCAGCTATGGTGACACGGGTCAACCACGGCTGCTCCTGCCCTGCACAGAGGAGCTGCCAGGGCCAGAGGCCTTTGGGGAATGCTGCTATGGAAAGCTGAACCTTTCCAGGAGGTCCAGCCTCTCTGTTGAGATATTTCCAGGGGAATAACCAAGGGGAAGACAGGCACGTACCTCTCCTGTCATCCTTGGCCACCAACATTTCCAAGGTTGTCTGGGGAGGCATTTGTGGCCTGGGGTCACTAAACATGCTCAATTTGTGCAGAAGGGCTCTGCTCATGACCACTACACATGCACGTAACGCTACCTGGCACTTGAGATCAACTCAACATCCTTCAGGCAATTTATTTTTACTACGTCATTCCCTTTGTGACATCTTCTTGTTTAACTCCTTGATCAAAGGGATCTTGGACTGGATAACTAAGAGATTTTTTAATTAACTACAAAATCTCACTTGGCCAGACGGGAAGACAGCTGAATAAACGTGTCCTGCTGTTTGTTTAGTTGGAGTCCAAGTTAGGATAGTAAACAACCCCCATGGTGGCATGGGACAGTGCCATGTACTATTTTAGAGCCAAAAGTTCATCAGATGGGCCCATGACCCAAAATGGTATGTAACAAGATAATTTCTAATGTTGTTAAAACTTCCTGCTGCTTGGAACAGAACATTTTTGCATCCATTTTTAAATGAACCACAGACTTGAAAAAGCCTATTTTATTCATAGGTTTTATATTTACTGTGTTGAAATCACCTATGTAGAAACCTGACTGATAAGATTAGGATCAGAGAAGTGAAATCTGTGATTTCAAACATCAAATTGCATCTTATGGATTCCAGCTTATGAGCAGGCTTGTCCTTGTGTAAGATACCACACAGATTTTCTATTTTCCAGTTGACAGAATTGTCCCTTTCGCTGCTTCTTCTGTGACCTTTAAAATTATACATTGCCTGACCTATGCACGCTGAGGGTACCAGAATCAAAAGATCTCTAGAAGACGTTAGTAATACAATATAATACACCTTTAAGTTTACTTTGAGGGCTATTTAAATATATCTAGATGAATCTCTAGCATAAAATATTAAACTACGAACATTGCAAATGTTTGTTGACTTAATATGTTGTGAGGTATTATTGGGCACACAATCTTTAAAGAGATAATGGGGCTAATTATAAGTGAATTTAATAGAATGTGTTAATTGCCACTGTGAAGCATATAGCATGGAGAAGATCAAAGGCCATAATGGGCTTGACTTGCAACAGAAGTATAGCAAAGGTCTTTTTATTCATTTTTGGGAATTAGGCAGATGAGCAGGTCAAGGGAACTTTATATATTTCATATGGAAAACTGCGGCTTGTGTTCAGTATGTAATCTTAAAAAACTTCCAACACTAACAAAACTTCAAAAAAAAATTACACAATTTTCCATGGGAAAATTCTCCATTTCCACTTTTATTAGGAATGTATTGATTTCAGTGAAATTTCTTCATGTGAAATTTCTTCATAGAATTAAATTATATTCATAAAAATGTCAATAATTTATTATTAACTAAAAGGATTTCTGATTTCAACTTTATAATTTTACTAATTTTTGACAGTTTTACTTACATTAGCACTAATATGTATTTACTGTCATTTAATATAGCAAAATTATTATCTATAAGCATTATGAAATGACTAAATCTATAGGATGATGGATAGTATTTTTCTCAGAATTTGTGTTCTCAAAAAAAAAAAAGGTGATATTTCACTTTATCACAGAATCTTCAGGGTTGGAAGGGACCTCTATCCTGGAACAAAAGTATGTTTCACAGTGCTGGAATTTCCTTTGGAAAAGAAGCCATTTGACAGATGTCCCTGCTGCCTCGTACTGCTCTTAGAAGAATATTGAATTTGCATTAAAAAAAAAAACCTGGATATGATGATACTTGCAATTAATTTTGATCTTGTGCACAGAGTCCTCAGAATAATATTTGTTCTTGTCAGGAAATGCTGCCCAGGGACCGTTCTCAGTGTGGAGGCGAGTGCAGGTGCTGTTCTAGCAGCTGCATTGGGGTGAGCCCAAAAGGGCTTCTCCATGATGTTGGTGCCTGTTGTGCTGAGAGGGAAGGGGGTTCTCCCTTCCCAAGTGAAGTCAGAACTAAACTCAGCACTAAGGTCCTGATGGGTAGGTGAAATCCTTTGAAATGTCTAGTGTGTGCCTTTCATTTAGGACAGCCTGGACTTTGCTCAGTGAAGTGGTGGGTAAATATTGATTTTCATTTGGGAGTGGGAATGAGCAAAGCACTGTTTCAACTTTACCTTGGACTTTTGTAAACAGAGACGGCAGCTTCAGCTGGAATTCAGCTACTAATTGGCCGTGCTGCCATCTGCCCAGGCACATTAATCATGTGAGAGGCTGTTTGCTCCCACTGCTGCTATCTGCGTTTTAGAAAATATCTTTCAAAAAGCAAACATCTGGAAGAGGCCCTCTGTACCAAGACTGCAAGATTTTATATGCATACATTGGGCTATTTTGCCTCTGAATTAAGAGGAATCAAGACCATTAGATACATTCAGCTGTAGTATGAACCCCAAACTGGGCTCACAAAAGTATGTTCTGGCTGTATCAAAGGAAATGGAAGTTTTGCCACTGGCCAAAATGGACCCAAAAAACAAAAATTAGCCTTTTTCCAGAGGATGAGAGTCTTGCTGAGACATTATTAATTCACAAATGAGTTCAGGAAATACATTAGTATTGTAATGCATGAGTGTTATTAGCATTGTAATGTATAAGTGTTCAGGAAAAAAGATGAAAATTTTCATTGTATTTCTTGAAAGAGCTTAGTATGAGATGAGTATCTTTAAGAGAGTATCCTTAAAGGGGGACGGTGGATCAGCTAACAGATAACTCTGCTTTAAACAGAAGTTTAAATTACTGTGCTTTTAACATGCAGCTTATTTTACAGTTTGTGAGCTGAAGTCACCTTCTATGAGTGACTTTCTGTGGGGCCTAGAGAACTCTGGCTGGCTGAAGCATATCAAAGCCATTATGGATGCTGGCATCTTTATTGCAAAGGTAAAGAACATAAAATGAAAAACAAAACTTGGACTAACCAGATGCAAGAAGTGATGACCAGATTCTCTCCTTGTGGGTAGCTTCAGTTATCTTGAATGAAGTTAGATCAGAAAAAAATCCTGACCTGTAATACATAATATATTAGGATCTCTTGTTGCCATGTGGACATTTTGCTAATAATCTTTTTAAAATTGTGGGATTTTTCCTTTTTTTTCCACTGAAGACCCTAAATTTACTAAAGCTGTATTTTGTTATGTCTTGTATTTGAATGTTGCTGCTTTACTCCCCTGCAGCAGTTATCGGTGTTTCTGTCCCTGTTTCCCTCACCTCCGTGGTTGTTTGGCCGTTCCCTTTGCTGAAGGTTACTGTTTTAGAATTACCTCTTCATGTGACAGTTGTAACACAGGACTATTAGCTAGGGTGTTATCACCTGGGTTGTTTAGTCACTCTGCTAACTTCACTTCCTAAACCAGTTCCAAAATCTCGAGCAGCTTCTACTCATGTAGTTGAGTCTGATTTGAAATTCTTGCTCCTAATAATGTAGATATTTATTACCTGCTATCAGTGATTTTAATTTTAGAAGCCCCTTCCTTTAATCTGGAAGTTCAATGACTCAGTTCTTATTTTTTAGATTATTATTACAATTTTATTCACATGACCTGCTAGTAACTGGGCATATGAATTCCCTTCTCAGTAACTGGGCTGTGTTGCTTTCTTGCTTTGCTTCTTCCTACTTAGCAGGCAACTGCAGTTTCTTAGCTGAACGTCTACAGCAGGCTAAATACCCACTAATATTTCTCCTATCTCTCTTAGATTTCATTAGTTTACAGAATTCAAGTAATTCAGACCTAACTCTTGCCAACTTTCCTACAGTACTAGTCTTAAAATAATCTCCCAAAATATCTATTCTTTTTGTCCATATGTCACATTCATTTTGACCTGTTCTTATTTGTACAACTTTCAGTTCTCTACTATTGGTCTTTTGCCTACAAGGGTTCTATTTTGGTAAAAATTTACTTCTCTCTTGAGATAAACATAGATATCTTATTATTACTCCCCATTCCTTTTTAAGCCCAAACTTAACCTAAGTGTTTATTTTTCTAAGTAGTGTCTTTCCTAACCTAGTTTTTTCCTCCTCTTTTTAAGTTCTCCTTTGGAAATGACACAGGGCAAAAATACTATGTTTAAAAAAAATTCTAAAATCCTCAAGTTCCAAAAATAATGCAGATGTCAGAGAACTCAGTTAGGAACCATCCCTTCCTTGATTGCATATAAAAGGGATCCTCCTCCCTACAGAGTCATTTACATTAAAATTTTACTTAAAGATCTTGCTTCTTAGCTATGGAGCACAGGTTTCCCCTCCAGTATTTCCAGGTACATCTTCTTTAGAGGCCAGCGAGTGAAGGGCAGCGCAGCAACATCCAAGCTAGGTCTGGCACCAGAAACAGACTCCTCACATTTCCATCAACGTGGGAAACTGAAAGCACTAGGCAGGGGTGCTCTCTGTTGCTGGTATATGGGTCAGAGCATGTAGATGTATCTGAATCTGCTTTATGTAGTCACTCATTCTGGCAAGGGTACACAATGGACTTTAATGGCCCTGAGCTGCATGGTCTGGATCCCCACATATACAGTAGACTGCTTAAAATGATAATTGTTATAGCTGTTTTCCTGATGATTCTATCAGTATATTTTGGGGATGTATTTGCCTCCAGGTTCCATAAGAGCTAAGCACCTAACATTTTTCAATATGTTTATACTGTTAGTGCATCTAAGCAATAGGGGAGTATGCCCCTCCCACTTTACAAATGAGATTTTATAATCAAGTTCAACAAAACCATGAATATATGCTATATTCATAACATAAGGGATATTTAACTGTTCCATGCAGGTATAATTCTGTCTAGAAGACTCTGCTTGAGCAGAGGGGTTAGATGAGCTGATCTCCAGTGGTGCCATCTAACCCCAGCTGTTCTGCGAGTCTGTGATTCTGTCCTCGAGTGTGAAAGGCTGATGAGGCCACCACCATTTTGCATAGGAATTGCAGAGTCACCCTCACAAACGAGAATGAATAATGCTCAATATCATTGAGGAAGTCTACAGCAGAATACTTAAAAAATAAAAAAAAAAAAAGGAATTCACAATTCTTAGCTCAACTTATTACCCTACGTGTTGCTCTCGCTTTTTGCTATTTTTCCTCTTTCCTTTCCCCCTGCCTGTGATACCTCTCTGCCTTTCTGTGTTCTCAGGCTGTGGCTGAGGAAGGTGTGAGTGTGCTTGTTCACTGCTCTGATGGCTGGGATAGGACAGCCCAGGTTTGCTCCGTAGCGAGCCTTCTGTTGGATCCGTATTACAGAACCATGAAGGGATTCATGGTAAGCGGGCTGTTCTATAGAGTAAGGAAAAGCCTTATGGCATCAGTTAAAGGCATGTTAAGATGAGTATCTTTCTTTCTAAGAGAAAATAAACTTTCTTTATATATTTATAAAGACCATAACTGAAGGTCTTATAAAAGATTTGAGTATCAGAACCCACTAGGTTAGACGGGATTGAGCAGCCAACTTTGCAGCATCCCTTTGCTAGCAGCTCAGCTCTACTAAAGCATCTATAGATGATAATCCAGGCAATGTTCATATCTGGAAAAGAATATTTTGGACTATTTTTAGAGTCTAGTTTAGAAAATGGTGAATCCTACTTGTTTCAATTGTGATGAAATACTGACATCCTGTCTGCAGCAAGCAAAAATGCTTTCTCTTGAGTTGGTAGCAGCGTCCATTGATCATTAATCTTCTACTTACTCTACTGGGGATTCAAATACTGCTTATCTCATTCTTCCTCTCACTTTTCTTATTCTAAAAATCAAGTGGAGTTCCAATACTGCTTGCTTACATCATTCTTTTGCCTGCTGTAACATGTATCAGCTTGCAACTGCTCCAGAACACTGAATGCAATGTTCTCATTTTAGGTGCTAATTGAAAAAGATTGGGTTTCCTTTGGTCACAAATTTAACCACAGGTAAGGCTCTGCTAAAGCTTTTCTGCATAATTTTTTCACGTAGTCAGTGTCTGCAGTCATTCTAATTTTACTATACCTGCCTGCCTTGAAAATGTATCAATGGGGTGTTTTCAGGGTATCTTCATGGGCTCTTCTCCCAATATATAATTTAGCTGCCTGGAAAAGAAAGTAAAATGAAGTATTTTCTATCAGTCTTTCCACCTGCTATATTTGCAGAGAGGATACAGATTGCTTACATTTCCTATTAGCAACAGAGATGCTTGTGGGGAAAAAGAGTGGTATGTAGCTTAAATTCCAACTCTTGTAGGCTGTAATTCAAAGCTACTGTTCAAAAACGCATCCATCTTCCAGGACAGATTTTAACTTTAGATGTGCCTGTGAGTTACCTAGAATACACTCGTCCTGGCATGGTCTTTCATAAAGAAAACTATAACTTTTGATCAGAAACATCAGGTAAAGAGAAACAAAAGTCAATAGGTCCCTTCCAAACTTGAATATTCTGTGATTCTTGGACGAGTTATTTTGTGCACTATAAAATAAACACTGTCTTCATAATAAAAGTATTTAAACATTTTTATACATAAGCATGGATAAATATCCATATTGTCTTCACTTCCTTCATGTTATTGTAAAACTAAAAATGCAGGCTTATACTGAGGCTTTATATTGCTGGATATTAGTATAGATTTATGTTCTGACAAAAAGAAAAATTAAATTCAACAAAACTCCACAATCTTTTGGGAAGTGTGTGCAGATCTACAACTCTTGTGAAATTCCAGCAGGAATTACTATATTAAATATGATACTGACAGATGTCTGTGATTATCAGTGGTGAAAGATAATATGAAATGTAATCACCATTGATACCTGGTTTCCATTGTATAGAATATGTGGTTTCCATTGCATTATTCTTATATACTTTGTTGCATAATAACAGTAGAATTAGAAATTGCAATTTTAGTTATTTATGGATTTCCACTCTTTTGGAATATGTGTAGTTTACTGTATGTGTATACACACATATATATTTACTGGACATGCAGAGCAGTCAAGTGAAAATGCTTCCTGCTATTAGGCAGACTTACAGAATCTTTTTCACTTGTGTGTTTTATATTTCCAGCTCCTGTTCTTTGAAGTAACCTATGGCAAGTGGTTCCAACAGACTTTCCTTTATACACAGAAACTTTCACGTTCCTTTGACAACTGCAATAGGCTGCAAATATATCACACTTTCAGAAAGTTCCACCATGAGAGGGCAGCTTTAAACTATTTTCTGCCAAGATTATTTTGTTCTCCTCCTGCTCAGTTTTCTGGGTTTTAGCAATGGTCTGGCTTTGAAAGAATATCTAAGATGTCTTGTCTGAAGCCATTACAGTCATGTATGCTGCTACTGCAGCACAACTTTGTATAAATAGCATTACTACATGGCCATGCAGCTATGCAGCCAGCTGTTATTAGCTGCAAAGCAACAAGGTGTTTTAGGAAGAGTTTTCATTGTTGTTAAGTTCTGGCTTTGTTCTACTCCATGAATAAAAAACTTCCAGTCTTCCTCAATTTTTCTAAGTAAAAATAAGCAGCAATTGAGATTTTAGAATTAATACTAGAGATGTAACTTGTACACTGTACTAAGTTTTTCCCCTTTTCATTACCATTCTGCAGTTTTCCTAGAGGACTGGAGTTACGATTGACTGTTTCTTGTCTTGTTCTAGGTATGGCAACCTAGATGGCGATCCGAAGGAGATCTCTCCTGTGATTGACCAGTTCATCGAGTGTGTCTGGCAACTAATGGAGCAGTTTCCTTGTGCCTTTGAATTCAATGAAAGATTCCTGATCCATGTACAACATCATATCTATTCTTGCCAGTTTGGTAATTTCCTCTGCAACAGCCAGAAGGAGCGACGAGAGCTTAAGTACGAGAGCCTTTTCTTCCAGAGCACGTTTAAGTGTAGGTGTTACAGTAGTGGGGATTGAGCCATTTGCCATTTTGCAGATGTGCTTTTGTAAGGCACGAGGTGCAGTGCAGAGCTCTCAGCCACCTTCTTGTGGTGACAGAGGTTAATGCAAAAAATAAAGTTGATCCTCCTCACTGTGGCACAGCTGTGAGTATAACCCATAGCATGTCTGTGATGCAATGCTGAAAACTGATTGGAGCATGAGATCCTTAGCCAAGTGGCCTTAGCATCAAGAACAAACCACCTTACTCTGCTCCTTTTATCTGCTTCCTAGGACTCTGGTTCCTTGGTTATGTCCCAATACTATCCGCTTTTCTCTCTCTGATCATGGCAGCAATGGTGATAAAAGGAAAGTGATAATTAGTATTTGCTCTTGCCATTTGGATCCAAGTGCAGAGCAGCTTCACTACCACAGTCCATCTTTTCTGCCTGTACTTATAACCTAAGTATAACTGTATTAAGATAGCATAAAACTGATTGCAAATGAGCAGCCCAGAGCATGAGAACATCTCACCCAAGCTGTAAGTATACCTGAGCTGCAACAGAGGTATCTATACATCTTACTTATATGTAATTTTCCAGAGTCCAGGAACGAACATACTCGCTGTGGGCTCACTTGTGGAAAAACCGTGCAGATTACCTGAACCCTCTGTACAGATCGGACCACAGCCAAACCCAAGGGACCCTGCGCCCACAGATAGCTCCGTGCAACTTCTTATACAAGTAGGTGATACCCTTTGCTGTTGGAAGTGGTAGCATGTAATACGTAACATACTTGTAGTTAAGTATTTCCAAAATTCCAAAATAATAGCTTATATAGAGAGGATCAGACACAAAAGGTCAGTTCCCTGCCTGCTTGTAAATACTCAGACAACACCTCTGCACCAGGCCACAACAGAGTATTAGTCTGAAAAGAGGCTTAAGATTAAAGCTATATTGATAGTTGTGTGTCCTAATTTCAGGTCACTCGTTTCTTTCACTGAGAAATGGCTCTTTCAGTTCTGTTCCCATCTGTAACTTCTAAATTTAAAGTTGCTTAAACTTTTCCATTCAAGGATGACTATATGGGTCAATTGGTGTCAAAGTAAAAGAAGGAATTTCAAGAAATTTGTGTTTAATAAAACAAAATGCAGGTACTTTCTTTACCTTGCTATTATACTTCAGCATAAGTTTAAGTTTTTCTTGACATTTAAATGTTTTTAAAGTTTAACAAAACTTAACAATTTTATTGATATTAACATTCTGACAAATTGAAACAGAGCTTGACTAAAAATTCATGAAAACTAAAATTTCAGTAAATTTCCTACTACAAGTAAAAGCACCTGCTAAAAGCAACAAATATCTTAAAGGACAAAATGAGTTCTTCCACATTTGCTGTTCCAGGTCCTATCTAATTTAAAGCTATTTTAAAACAAGTCATTTATTATATGCTTTAGTGCAGTGGGATTTATGGAACACAGTATTGCCGAACCTCCCTTGGATGGGTAATCCTATTGATTTTAATGGAATTATTTGAATGAGTAAGGATTTCCAAGCATGAGATGTCTGATTATAAACTTAGGGGGGGACATAACTTAAATAGCACAGGCTTGGCAAGGCAGTAGTAAGAGTAATAACAAAGCCATCATGGAGCACACACATTCCCCTGAAATCTGTCACCTCCCTGGCTACACTGCTGCACCCTAAGGCAGGTCTGTCTGTCACTTAACCAGTTTGAGCAGCTACTGACATACCTGAATTGAGGTTTTGGCCACATACTGGGAAGAAAACAGAAGACAGGACAACCAAGCGAGTTATGGACGTACAGTCTGAGACCTTTTCTCCTGAAAATGAAAAAAGCATCCTTAAAAAGTATCCCTTAAGCATTTTGTTTCCATCAGAGAGATGGAGCACATACTTAGGTATTTGTCTGAAATAAGGTTGGGCAGCTGGAGAATGCTAGCCTCGTTTGGCAACTTCACTGGCAGCTCTATTGTTTGGCAAGCTTCAACAGAAGGTGCTACTTCTTTTACTAACAGGGAGAAAAAGCAATAAAATGATTTTCAATCACTTCAGTAAATCAGGTTGTGGACC
>JAUBOD010000658.1:647307-657539 GCA_032353885.1 Nothura maculosa | reverse complement strand
GAGTATATGCAAATTTAAAGCACTGTCTTCATGTTGCTTATGCAATTTCTTGTAACTAGCTTTACAACTTAAATATTAACATATTTTTAAATTTTTGCTTTACTTAGCAGCTGCAATACATTTTTCAGTCTTTAGAATTTTGCATTAGTTATTGATCTATTGTAATGTATATTCTGTGTTATAATTACCTGCTGGGAAATACTTCCAAATAAATACTTGAGAGATGCAGTGTTATATTCTTCCATACTAGTGCATGAAAATGTTCTGCTTTCTTGGTTTTTGCAACGTAATTCCTCACTTAGAGGAAAGCATTTTGTCAATGAGATTAAGGGACTTTTCATATCTTTCCTACTTTAATACTTGAATTTATTAGTTTAACTTCATAAACAAACCACAGGATAACTAATAAAACTAACTCAATCTCAGCAGACTTCTATCCATTATATGGGTCTCTATTATGGTGGTTTTTTTTTTTTTTTTTGAAAAACAAAATAAAGAGGATGGAGAGATGCTGAACTACCTTAATTTCCTGTAGGCTGTGGGAGTCTTCCCTCTGCTGCAAATCCTTGCAGTTCTGGCAATAAGCCTGCTGTAATTTGAAATGGGACACAAATGAGCATGACAGACTACAGGAAAGAAGGGATTAGAAGAGTATTACAGATTTCTATGGTATAATTTTAGCCTCATTGAATTCAAGTTGCTCTTTAGTGTGAAAGGCACCCTGAAGTGACACTGAAAGCAATGGGATCAAAAGCTGAATGTTCTCTACAAAGAAATCTCTGGCCAGAACAGACCGGAAAAATGAACACATTAGTAGCTTTTACTGGTAGACCACAACATAGGCCAATGCAGTAATAAATGGAAATAGATTCCAAAGAGCTGAGAAATAGTCTTCGTTTCCAGCTGCCTACTCTCTTTTAATCATATAATAGCATATAATCACAACTAAGGGGGAAAAACAGTAAAAGGAGGGAAGGAGTCAGGAAGCAAAGCTCTCTAGAATTAGCAATGAGAAGAGAGCTGCACTCTTTAAAGATAAGAAGCAAGTCAGAGCAGGAGTTTGTATGCTCTAGATCACGTTTGATAAGAGACTAATAATTAAAATGATCTCAAAAAAAACAATAATCAGAAAGTAGCTGCTGCAATGAAGAAATAAGCATTCTGGCACTGCTGACAAGTTAAACTGAGGCTTTTATGTGGATGTTGTTCCCATCTGTAGACAGAAAACCTCTAACAGGCAACAAGCATTACAGTCCAGGCAAGGGGCTGCTTTTCTCTATAGGCTCAGACTGGTCTCCTGTCCACTCTGTGGAGCAGGAAACTAAAAATCCTCTAGTGGCAGGTAGGGCATGGGCAATCCAAGGGGAAGGAGGGTAGGTTTGTGCAGGGAGGGACACAGGGGTGGGGAAGTCAGAAGCATCTCAGTTTATTACCCATGGGAAGCCTCCACAGCTCTTGTGCCAGAAGAGTTTCCAGGGGACACTGACAGAGAATGGATAAACAGGAAAAAAGGTAGGGATAGGAAGAAAAGGGTAAAATTCATAGTTACACTATTTAATTTGTCAATCAAATGCCTGCAATCAAGCTGATCCTTACAATACAGTTTAGTTGCTTGTCAGTACAAAATACTCTAGAGAAGCAGCCAATGAGGCCTTACTACACAGAATGGTTTAGATTGAAAGGGACCTCTAGAGATCACCTAGTCCAACTCCCTGCTCCAGCAGGGACACCCAGAACACAGTGCAGCATCCAGGTAAGGTTTGAAGACCTGTCGAGAAGGAGACTCCACAGCCTCCCTGGGCAGCCTGTTCCAGGGCTCTGGCACCCTCAAAGACCTTTACTGGTCTGTTAGAATCACAGTGAGTTCAGGAGAGGGCTCATCATGAAAGTGTCCCAGTTGCCACAGCCACTCTGATGCATTTGTTTTGTTTCAAAAATAAAAGTGTCACCATTTTCTTATGTTATGGTACTTACTTACTACTGGCATGTAAATTTCCCTGTTAAGTTATTACTATACAAAAAAAAGATTTTTACATGTATCTGAACAAGACATAGCATTTGCAAAAGCAGTAGACAAAGCTGCAGTATGGGCTTTCAAAGCATAATCTCATCCTAGTGAAGAAGCCTCCAAGAACTACTTCTGCCAAAAGCGTTAAATAGGGTTAAAAAGAATATGAGCTTGTCCTAAGCTAGTTTATTGCGGATTGTGTAAATTGCTCGTTCTTTGCAAAATGTTTTCCAGCACAATTCTGCCTCCACCCAGCAAGTCCTGCAAGGCACAAATCCACCCACAACTTAGACAACTACCAGAATTGTTAGAAATTCCAAAGCATTTATTTGCAAGTTTAGCACATTATTTACTATGCCGAGTTATGTACACAGTAAGGCTGTGAACTGGCTTAGGTTTGTCACCAGAGTTTTAATTCAGCTTTACCTGAAAGTCTCCACGTTCCTCTTACAAGCACATTCCTGGTCTTCGAAGGAAGGAGCAAAAACAACTTGGACAGGAACAAGACTAACAAATACTTCTCATTTCTGTATGTGGTCAAGGGTGGAAGAGAAAACGCTGCAGAGTATTTACAGAGCAAACAACAACTGTAATGCTAGGTACTACTTAGATCTTACAGTCTATTGCTTGTAGCCGTGTCCAGCATAGCTATACATAGCTAACAGTCAATACCTTTAAAAGAGACTAACATGTCAGTGAAATTTATGAAAACTTTCTGTAACTCCCAACAGAAAGTGCTATTAATTCCACAATTAATTGCACAATTGCATACCACTCTGTGTATTCCACACATATGAGTATATATATCACTCTAAAGTAACTTGATTTCACAGCCTTAAACAAACAAACCACAGACATATAAAAATAAAGTCAGTTACAATCACACAGAGATTGCAGGTCTGTATTTCACTAGTCATTTACCTCAGGGAGCAATAAGAAGGGGTTAAATTCTACCTCAGAACATAGCAATGAGGTCAGAAGTTAGAATCTAACTCAGTACAAACACAACATACCAACTCTCCAGAAATCAGTCACTGTATATTCCCTGCTACTGCAAGCTGCTTTTCACTTGACACATTTTGAAGAGATTTTAGATTACGTATCTAAGAGCTTCCATTCTCCTACACTTCATAAGAAATAGTTTTAAGCTGGAGTTACACCTACACTTAATCTTTCTGCAAAAGGGAAGAGCTTAAGAGCAAGCACTACCAGTGTGCTAGAAACATGACAACTTTTTATTCTTTGGCAGAACACCGTCAGGGTCTACTAGGTCTTTCACATAGAATGAACATTAGGAGAAAAACTTCCATTGGCACAACTAGTGTGAGACTAAATCAAGAGCATCATAAGCCATAGGGGCTTGGCTGGTTCTTTGAGAACCAGAAATAGGTTGGCCTTTCCTGCACGTTACAGGACACTGGCAGCTAACCCAGCACCTCCTCACCCAATACAGATGTCTGCGTTCTCTCAGTGGAAGAGTTTGTGACTATGAGGGAACTAAAAACAGGGGAGAAGTGTAGGAACAGCAACTACAAGAGAACAAATAAGAGGCAGAAAAGAGAACCTTGAACATTCGCATCCCAGAACAACACATGATGCTGAACATGGACTTTTTTCTAGACTCTCCTGCAGTGCCATCAGAAACCCCCAAATTTAGGTTTTGTCTTAAAGAAAAAACACACTAATAGCCTAAGAGGAAAAACAGAAGTGTTGAGAGTTTGTGCTTGTTTGGGAAGCAAATCCTCTGAAGATGACCTAGTGACCCAGGTAGAAAGTTTAGTCTTAGGAGAGCACCATACATCATGTAAGATTCAGCAGGAGGGCACAGATGAGGGCAAATTCTGTTCTTCCAAACTATTACAAAACATATAAGAGATGCTTGTTCAACTGATGAATAGCACCAAATATTTGGCCATCTGTCCCTTTTCCCTCTGTTCAAGGAAAGGGAAAAAAGGTAACTCTACACAGAATTTTGCCTCCCGTCTAAACTCCTTAGCCTAGATGCTAAGAAAAATATCCAGAACAGAGTGCACACTCAGTGCAAAGGTAGATGGAATTTGCCCAAAATGCAACACTGAAGGCAAGAGTTCATCTTAAATTTGAATCTTCTCCAAAGGTACAGGGATACTCAGACCACCCAGAAAACCTTTCAGAGGGTCTCATTTTGAATTATGACTTTAGTTATGTTAGCACAAGTGTGAGGTCAAGAAACAGGCTGTCATGCAAACTCAAACATTTTCTTTGTGAAAGGAGATATTCTTCAAACTATTTCTTATCCAGTAGTACTTACAAGCTTCAAGCACCTAAGCATCTCTTTTCGATTTGATTTAGCAAGTTCTATCTGCCTGGGACATTTAATGACAAATATTGGAAAGGTTTAACCAAAAATAAATGAACAAACCAAAAATAAAGGAACAATCCACAAATAAAAGCCTCTAAGTAGAAAAATACATTTCCTCACCCTGAAAAGTGCTAACTTAAGACAGATGACCACAATATTGTAATATGACAGGGCACAACCTGAAACCCTATTTGAAAATTTCCTAATTTGTAGATTAGTCTGTCTGTGCTTACATGTCCTTTGTACCTCCAAGTTTACTCACTTATCTCCAGTTGGAAAAGAACAACACTATTCCACTTTGCTAGAAGCAAAGACTATTAGAGCATTGACTTCAGGACTATCCAGAAGATTACCAATACAGAAAACCCTGTCCTGGTCTGACCTGCTTTAGGCTGAGACTTGAATTTGAGCGACCTGTGACTCTGGATACTGCAGTCATAACATCTTGGCTACAGGCTTATAACATCAGGATTCCTAATAGATTACTTAGTTTCTGCACATTTTTACCTTATTTCTATCCCATCACTGTACAACTAGATTCTTTTGAAACCATAACTTTCAACATGAAAACTTAATTCACTGACAAGACAAATAAGAATTTGTCTTTTCACAGTGAGAGATAATGTGTTCAGGGCTTGTGTTTTTCTCCTACAGAGCACTGGACCTGGTCCTTGGCTATACTATCCATCCTTACCTGATGCATCTCCCATCCAAAAAAATATGCTGAGACAAGGACAGGATTAAGACTCACTGCTCCAGATTTTCATCTCTGGCCTTGACATATCACACTGTAACCCTAGATAAAACAGGTTTTATTCATTAAAAATCAAATAAAAAAATAACTGCTACTTCACATAACTTTAGAATTAAGTTCCTATAAAGTGCTTTCAAGTTTGTCACAGGATGCATGTATTCACATTGTATGAGTTATCAAAACTATGAAGTGATTTCAATTGTGTCTTTCCAAGGAAAACCAAGTACGAGAATGAAATTGCTAAGTGAAAGTTGTATTTAATTACAGTGGTAGGTACCATGGCACACCTGAAATCAAGATTCCATTAGTGCTGAGTAACATATTAAATCTAGAAATCATTTATTTGATTGATACCAATATAATTTGTCCCAAAACATACTTTGCTTAGCTCAAATCTACTTATCCAAAACCACAATACAGTCTATATTCAGTTTTGTATTACTACTTCAAGAAAAAAAAAAAAATAGTGTTGTTGAACATTTTTGGCCTCAAGGGAAAAAAACAGCCTATGAATTCACTGTCAGTTTCAAATAATTAGCCTCAGTTTCCAAGCCCTATTCCCACCGCAAACTTTCATAGATCCAACTTATGTTTAGAGTTAGGAATACAAAAGATATGAATCATGTTTATATAAAAATGTAAAAACCTAGTCAAAATTGCATGTTTTGATATTTAATCTTTGAAGAATGGAGTATAGCAGCAGAAACTCAAGTATAATAAGAACTATCAACAATAAATACAAGAAATTAGTGCAAAGATTGCAATAGAAGGATTTCTCGAGTACAATGAGAATATAAAGAGACATTCCAATTTGTACAAAAACAGTCCCAGTTCTGTATACAATCTCTTCTAGAAATACAGCCACACATGAAATGCTTATTTGCAAATAAAAGATATTATAAAGTGTGCTTTATTGGGTTTGTTCTCTCTTCTCTTGGTGGGTTTAGTTTGCAGGAATTCTGTAAAGACAAATTTCCACAGTTAGACATTAACTCCTTCACATATTAGGTTTTAGAATTAATTACAGACACAGCACGTACAGGTCTAAACAATTTTTGAAGCTATTGCCTGCTTTCTCTCACTGAACAGAAATAGATGGAACTAATGATTTTTCTCTGGAAATTATTTTTCCCCATGAACACATACTGTAATAAACAAAACGGCAATTAGCAATTAGTAAGTGGCAGACTTAAAAGCAAATTTACCACAAATATTGAAAGAGCAGCTTACCTATAGCGGCGCATGGAATTGGCTGTGCATTGCTATTGCCTGTTGAAGTTTTTCCTCTTTGGCTCTTCTACAGTGACAGAGCTAAAATACAAGAAACAGGACAATGACTCCCGAAAGGAATTTTGGACTACACATACCACAATTTGTCATTAATGATTTAGCTACTTGGCGGGGTCTTTTAAAAAATAAGGAGGTCTAAGTCACCTCTCTTCCAACAACCCAAGCTGAGTAATTGTCTATATTTTGATAACAGAGTCAACTCCAGCAGAAAACAATCATTTATGAAACACACTTGGATATCCTTAAAGAAAAGGTGGGCACCCAAGTTGTTCTTGTCAGATCAGTTTACAAAAGTGATTTATGAACCTGTTACTTGGCTCAACTAGAGTTTAGATAGCTTAATTTATTAAGGGACAAAGTTGCCTAATACTAAGTATCATTCTCTACAAAAATTCTTCTCAAATGCCCTTTCAAAATGCCCTTATAGCTATTTTCCTCTTTTTTTTTTTTTTTTTTTTACAGCATAGAGAAGCATATGGGACAAAAATACCCGCAAGAGCACAGGCTTAGAGTCAGATGCAACAGATCCTTGCATTCCTGTGTTAAAAGCTTACAATCTTTTAAAGGAGTGTAAAGTCTAAAGTGTCTGAAGCCATTTATGGATATATTTTGTTCTGTTGAAGCTTGCTAAACTCTAGTCTGAATCACAAAAATCGGTCAAATCTGCTTAAGTCTTAAATTTATTTATTATACACTAACTCAGAGAAATACAGTGAGAATAATGAGATTATTCATTACATACTGTTCTCTTTTCCATGAAACTACTGAGAAAGTCATCGATTTCTGTTTTGCCTTCCAGAAAGTCTTCTGCAATTGTGTCAGATTCCTCTTCAGCTTCATGAGCAGCTACTTTCAGTCTGGCTTGCAGAGCACTTGGACTGCAACTCTAGAGAAAATAAAAACACCTATTTAATACTAAATTGACCATCAATATTCATATCTCCAAGAACAGGATAGATAAATGATTGCATAAAAATAGGATATATGGAGAAAACATTAGTATTATTACAAAAAAGACTAGGTGACCGAATAGAACATCACCTTCAAGAAACAGTATAAATAGATAATCTAGAAATGATTCAATTTGAGAAGTGTTGCCAGCTTGGTTCTTGATCTCAATTCTCAAGCTTATTATCAAAAGTATGTAAACGTTTTCAACTTCATCAATATTCTACAACATTGAAAGCGCCCAGATAATAAATTTTTCTTGTTTCCGAGTGCAAAACTTCTGCAGACATTTCATGATTAAAATGCTTTCAGTAGACACTACTGAAAAATCAAACTCAGGAAAAGTTTCAAGTGACAAAAGTCCCCTTTGATTCAGCTTTTAAATAACCTTCTAATGACTCAATCATGATTTAGGTTTCCAAAACTGAATGCTATTAATATGCAATTTCTCTCACTTGGTCCCTGCAGTGGGTATTATGGAAAACAACATCCACACTATGTCTGCAAAACTTAACAGCATTTCTCTCTTACAGAATGGTCCAGTAAAGAGAAAAATATTTAACTAGTAGAAGCACAATTATGAACTAGTGCTTCTTAGTGTCTTTATTCAGCTAATCTTGAGCAGTTTTTGCTGGGCCTTTCATTTTACTATACCTGAAGCAGTTAGGAAAAAACTGAAGCATTTAGAACAAAACTGAAAAAGCTGTTGTGCTGAAAATCCAAGTAAAGATATCTGCTTGGTTGTTCATTTAAAACAAAAGAAATTTTTTTTTACTCAAATTCCAAAAACTAGTGGATTAGGAATCTAACTGCAAAAGAAAGAAATAAATCTTGACCGGAGTAAAGAGGGTTTAAATATGTGAAATCAAGATTATATACCTCACTGAGTTCATGCTGTCTTTGCATCTTTTTCTCAAAGGCTGCTTTCATCTGTGTGAGTTGCTCATACTGGAAATAAAAAGAATGAATATTTTTCCCTCCAAAAATACAGAACACTTTCTGAAGAAGTTTTCATTGTGTACTTACTTTATCCAACACTGTCTGTCTTTTCGCCTCTAAGCTAGGCTCCAACAACAAATTTTTTTCTGTAAAAAAAAAAATCATTATTCTTATAATTTTTTTTAAACGATTCAGTTCCTGGAACCCAGGCAGAGAGGCTAACATTTTGACAACTTACTCGCCAGCTCCTCAATACTTGTCACTAACTCATCTCTGTCTGTAATGACTTGCTTCAGCTGTGGCAGATTCACAAACTGTTCCAGTAAAACTTCCTCTTGCTCATTCATATTGGTCAGCTGTGATATACTAGATTCAAAGAGAAAGAAAGCACATTTTAAACTAACAAACATGCAGAGTTACTTATTTCTGCCAAAACATACAAGTTTGAGATATTTACTTGTTAATGTGGATGATATGCACTACTCTCTGTATCGGAGAGTCTAAAAAGTGCAGTGTGAAAATGTCATTTCAAGCTTATGTCCTGTAAAGCATTTTTTAAAATCAGCCAGCACAGCTCACCACATTGCCAACGAAAGACTCAACTTGCTTAAGCTGGTCTTCCTGGAAATAGAAGACTTCCCTGAAATGTTTTATTTCTTAAGAAAAAAAGAAAACAAACAAAAACAAACAAAAACAAAACACACACACACCATCCACCCCACACTCGCAAACACTCTTGAAAGGTCTCAAGAACAGCCAAAAAATCCCAAAATTTAATCTTGCCAAATGCCCTTTTATTTCCTCAAAGAATGTAGTTTCCAATTAAGCAACAGTGACTTCATCCTTCTGATGTTGCTAAGTGAATACTAAGTTCCTAAAATCCTTTCGTAAGTAATAACAAAATCATCCCTTCAATCACAGACAACAGATTAAGCAGCCTGCCTTAAAACAGAGCAAGTTACTATGAAAATATTGTGAAAATATTTGAACTGTGACAATATTTTTCATGCAAAGCCAGTCCACTTTCCTATGCCACCTTCTCCTTCAAGAGTTATAGTCACTGTGTTAGCAGGAATCAAGTCCCTGGTGAAGTTCCAGAACATTTGTCCTATTTATCATTTCTATAAAGGACCTGGATGTGAAGTGATGCAGAGCTATAACAAAAATTACATGGAGACCTTCAATAACCATTTTTTGAACAAATATCAAAGTTTTTTGACTTTTCAGAAATTTACCTTAACTCTGAGAGTTCTGGAAATGTATCAGGAACATCAGGCATCTTGTAAGTAAATCCATTCTGGCCAACCTAAATGCAAGTTTAGGAATGCTTAGCAAATCTCTGAACAGCAATTTCTTGATAATCCAAGCCTGGAAATTAATATCTGTCACCAATAAAAAACAAAGTATTAAGTAAATACAGCACTAGTCTTCAAACAAAAAAAAAGTCTAAATCATGGCAACATAAATACTTGGAAACATTTGAGACAGCATTTCAAATTTGGAGGAAGATGTTTCCATCTTGCTAAACACTCCTTTCAAGATCTGTTGCATAATCCAAGAAAGAAACAGGAAAAGCAATTCAGAAAAATAAAAATAGAAAAAAAAAGAAAAAATAGAAATGTCAGTGAAATGTCAGTATCTCACACATGTTTACAGCTTATAAACCTCAGGGAAAAGAACTCCTACAGAAGAAAAATATCTTCCCCACAGGAAGTAAAAATTTTCAGTTCTACCACATGAACAAAGTGTGCTTTCTAAGATTAAAAAGCTTTAGTTTCTAAAGACAATTTTAATCTCATGATGCGAGAAGCAAAACATTTGTCAGGAAAGGAGCATACGTACATGTACACACGCCCACGACAACGAGAAGCTATTTAAGTGAACATGAGTAAAACAGCCTACATGCAAAGACTGCAGACTGCACATGGTTCTCATCTGATAAATTCTATCTA